>APFE031607814.1:278080-297786 GCA_000404065.3 Pinus taeda
GATTCTCAGAATCGCCCCAAACAGTGCTTACATGAAATGAATGGGATGATAAAATGAATAAGATGTGCAGATTCTCATGCATTAAATGAGATGATGAAATGAATAAGTTGGGATATTGGTTTTGTGATCCTCTCGAGGCGTTGTGGATGTTTGCATTCTGAGGCTTTCCAAAACATTACTGCTTCTCTTTATTATTTGGCCTGTATAGTGTACCGTCTGTTGTTTCTCTTCTATAAGCGAGTGAGTCCATCTTCAAGCGAGCATGAGATTGCCATCAGAAGTGCATATGCAAGTGAGAGAGTTCATGTTTTATCTGGTTCTCTTGCGAGCATTCGACTCAAGTTGCTTATAACCTGGAATCACTACTGGGAATTGAAGAATCCCCAGGTGGTGGGGCGATTCTAAGAATCGTCAGGTGGTGGGGCGATTCTGAGAATCGCCCCACCACCCAGCGATTCTCAAAATCGCTTTAATTCAGTTTTGCTGCATCAGATTTGTCTTTTGTTAAATCTAAGGAAGTCATTTTTTTAAATCATCCTTTTACTTTTTGTCATGCAATTTTGTTGGCAGTTCAATTCATTTTTACTTTTTGTCATCTATGACAATTCAACTGGGTTACATTCCTTCCTTTTCTCGGTAAGAAATGGAATTGAATGAAAAGACAGGTCGATAATATTGTTAACCATCATTTCAATTTGTCAACTAAGCTATAATCCTACATTCTCTAGGTAGGATATGGAATTGAATGGAAAGCTAGGCTGCAAATAGAAAAAGCAGGGACCCAAGTTAATCTTTAACCAAATGGCTGGTTCCTTTTTGGGAGATTTTTCCCTATATATAATGTATATAAAATTTATCGCCATTATTTGTATCATGAATTATAATGTTGTGTAGGTTTTATTAACAAAAATATTTGATATTGTTGACCTAAATCAATTAATTCATATTTTTGGATTTGGCATTTAAAATACAAGATAAAGAAATATAGATATTCAATGATTGTAACAATATTTATAACTTTGCTTTCAGAACTTTCGATACTCTGTAGTTGTAGTAGCATTTATAACTGTAATTTGGTGGCTTTTGGCTCTCGATATTCGATGATTGTAACAATATTTATAACTGTGCATTCAGAACTTGATACTCTATAGTTGTAGTAGTATTTAACTGTAATTTCTTATTTTTATCCAGGATATATCATCAAGTTCATCGTAAATAGATAGTACATTCATTTGTGAATAATCATGTTCCCCTTAAAATAGATATACTATTTAGTTTCTTAACATAGATGTACTATTTACTTTCTATTTGTACCTATATAGTTTCTTTCTTACATAGAGATACAGTTAATTATATGAAGACACAAAAAGAGAGATAGATATTTACGTTGTTACAATAAATAAAAAATAAAATAAAATAAGACAAATTACATTAGCCCTGTGATATGAACTTTTTATGAAAATGAGGCACAACACATTCATATTATCATTGCAAGAAATTGAAGAGATTAAAAAACAAATCTAAAATAGCATCTATGCTCAACAATATGTTGGTTGAGCCCTGTGATGTGCACTGCTTGTTTGTTGTCAATGCCCTGTAAAAGAGTTGGATTAAAGACATTTTAGAACTTCATTTCCAAAAAGGAAAAAATTTTATTGTAATTTTTGACTTCATTAAATAGATCGTATTTTGTCAACATTAAATGGAATGGATTTTGTCAACATTGTTAGCAAAATGTACGCCATGAAATCAAATGAAAAATGCGCCAATCGATGTACAGTTGTACAATATGAAAAACTGATCTCAATAAGCCATTTATGTGAAAAATGATTTTATTCGTTTTGATTAGGTCTATTGAATCAAATTGGTTTTCAATAGGTTTGTTTTGAGTATGTCAGGTTTCTATTGTCTTATTAATTCAAGTGGAAGAGATCTTTCTTACATATCATTAGATTATGAAGTGACATTGGACATAATTAAGCTTTGGGCCATACCCTTTTAGAAACAGCCGAAACTAAATGATTAGTTATAAAGAATTAGAAATTTCACAAATATAGTAAACCAATATTAAGTGTGATTTATGGCCTTAAATGAGTTTTGGAGGGTAAACTTTGAAATGCCACAGAATTGAAATTAGAGGTCAATAGAGTGTGTGAGGTCCAATTATTGGATAGAGTTCTTGAGAAAATGCTCCTATAACATTAGAGTTAAACATGACGCATCTCAAGTCAAGTGCCTAATTGTTAAGAGCATGTGTTTCCTCCTAAGTGGTCATAGGTTCAAAAACCAGAAGGGGTTAGAGTAGGTATGCCTTCGTAGACAATAATCAAATCGTTGTGTGGAGGTGGGTCTCTTGTCCCACAAACAAGGGGGTTTCATAAACCAATTTGGTGTATGGCTTGGCTATGACCTTAAAATTGGATAATAATAATGATCAGGATATAAATTGTTAGAAATTCATAATCTATAACGGTGAAAGCATGGAGCTGGGTTACACTTTTTGGCAAGAGATGGCACGTTTGGGTGGAAAAAATGATCGCTCAATTGAGCCCTTTTTAAGCGCTCGATTGAGCCGTTTGAGCACTTAAACAATGTAACCCAATGTTACTTAGGAGCTCGATTTAGCCATGTCTTTGCGGCAGTCAAATGAAGGAGATTGGGCTTTGGATCTATTTTCTAGCTCAGGTAAGTTTTATTATATGGAATTGAATTTCAATATGTTATTTATTAATTTATATGTCCTTGTACTAATTTACTTCATTATTTCTTTTGTGCTTGATAATTAGGTACAACACTAGCATGTTGCCTTCAAAAAGGAAGAGATTGCATTGCAATTGAAAAAGATCCAATACAGTGCAATTTCATTCAGCAAAGAATTAATGCTCTTCAATTTCTTCCAGATGCAATGCAAGAAATTGGGTTGCAGAAATGGGACTTTAGTGAATCACGTGTGGCAAAAAGGCAAAGGAACCCCAACCACCATTACATGGAATGTTTGGAAAGACATACATTGGGAGATTCGCAGACATCAAAGATCTATTAGAAGAGGAAAATGAGCAAAAGGAAGCATAAAATATTGTGGAAGAAGAGAGTGATAAAACTCTAGAAGACGAAGAGTTTGGATTACATGACATTGTTGACTAAATTTAAGTCATGCTTGGAAATCAAGCTTTGCAATGTTTTGACTTTGACATTTTATGAGAAGAATAAACACTCAATTAAGGTTGTTATGCATTCAATATTTGTAATATGTGAGTTCACATTAATTTTTAAGTTAATCATTATGTTTTGAAAAAAAAAAGTGATTATTATTATTTTTTTGACATGAAATTCATAAAAAAAAAAAACAAATAATAATAATATAATAATAAATATAATATATATATATATAAATAATATAATTATATATAATATATAATATATTAATATATTATATTAAAAAAAAAAAAAAAAAAAAAAAAAAAAAAAAAAAAAAAAAAAAAAAACTATATTTAACCATTTTTAGTGAAAATTTCGTATAAAAGATGGTGAGCTTGACATTCAATTCTAGAAAAAAAAAAAAATTTATCAAACATGTAGTTTTTTAGTTATATTTATGTAAAATGGTATTATTTACATGTCCATGGTTAAAAAATATGTTTTTAGAAACAATTATTCAAGGTGGATGAGAAATTCAATTAAGGATGGTATAAATATGTAGAATATCGAAAATTCAAAATATCGACCTTCTAATTTAAAAATGCAAAACAATAAAAACCTCACTACAAAAACATTAAAATTAAAATAAAAAGCAAGAAAATATGAAGAAAACGACCATTTCAAAAATTATTAAATTTACAAAATAATTATTTACATTTCATACATTAGAAAATTTAAAGTCAAAGAATAGGTATTTTAAAAAAAGGGTTTGATGCAGAATACCCACTTTTTTAAATCAACATGAAAATCACCACCATTCTAAAATGTAATGTACATAAAAAAAATTAAAGTGCCAGAAACTGCTCTAAAAAAAACATGGGTGTTCTGCATCACCCCTTTTCAAAATCAGGTCACTTTTTGCTCTCTCTACGAAACGGGTAACAATATCAGTTCCCGTTTCAAATTTTACATTGATATAAATGGGGTCATTTTTGCTGCAGTATGGAAGGAAGCATTATACCACCATTCAGCTAGAGGTAACCACTTGACCCATTATGTTTTTTTATCAAATACAAAGCAACAAATATATCCTTCCAAACATTTGTTCACTATCTCAGTTTTCCCTTCAGATTGAGGGTGATAAGATGAGCTATGAGCTAATTGAGTACCAAGACTAGAAAATAATTTTGTCCAAAAATTTCTAGTGAAAATGGGATCTCTGCCACTTACAATAATCTTTGCGTTTCCATGTAGCTTTTGAATTGTTTCCATAAATGCAATAACAACTGTATTGCCTTTAAAAGGATGAGATAATGCACAAAAGTGTGCATACTTGGTAATTCTATCAACTACCACCATGATGGCACTCTTTCCTTCAAACTTCGGTAAATATGTGATAAAATCCATTAAAACCTCCTCCAAATGCTAACTTGGAATGGCTAAAGTTTGTAATAGACCTGAGGTCTTAATTGTCTCAACTTTATTTTGTTGGAAAACCAACATTGTGTCACAAAATTTTGAATATCAGATTTAAGGCCATCCAAAACAAATCCTTCTTGACCCTGTGGTAAGTTTTTAAAAATCCCGAGTGCCCTTCTAAGGGAAAGGTGTGCAATTCCAAAATATTCTTTTGCTTGAGTTGGGAATTATTACAAATATATAAATGACCTTTGTACCATAATGAATCATTTTTCCAGTTAAATGTATCAGATGTACTGGGATCTTGCTGCAACTTTTGAATGAGTGTCCACACATCTTCGTCATTCTTTCATTCATCCCTTGCTTCAGTTATCCAATCAGGTTGGATAATAGAAATGGCACAAAGAAATGCTTTCGCATCCTCATCCTTTCTTGAGAGTGCATCTGTAGCAACATTTTTCTTCCCTTTTTTGCAGATGATTTCAAAGTCATAACTCAACATCATTGTGACCCATTTTTGTTGCTCTTCTGAAGATAATCTTTGTTCCAAAACATATTAAGATTATCATGATCTGTTTTTACCTTGAAGTGTTTTCCCATTAGTGCATGTAGTATTGCCAACATCTCCTTCTCAAAAATAGGTTTGTGTAAATACTTTCCTTTGATTGGACGACTTTAAAAAGCAATGGGTATTCCTTCTTGCATTAAAACAACACCAATTCCATTTCCTAAGGCATCACAGTCCACAATAAAGGTTTTGTGAAGTTAGGCATAGTTAAGACTGGTGCTTGGCAAATTACCTTTTTAACATGTTCAAAGACCTTAGTTGCTTCTGGAGTCCAAGAAAATGCATCTTCCTTCAGTAATGTTGTTAGAGGTGCTACTATTCTCCCATAATCCTTAAAAAACTTGCAATAATACCATGTAAACCCGAGAAATCCTCGAAGATGCTTTATGGTTGTGGGGATTTTCCATTCTTTAATGGCTTTAATTTTGTTATGGTCCACCTTAACACCCTCATGAGATACAATATGGCCCAAATATTCCACCTCCTATACTCCAAAGAAACATTTGGAGGTTTTGGCATATAATTGTTTCTCCTCCAATAGTTTGAGCACCCTGTCAACATGTTGAACATGATCCTTCCAAGACTTGTTGTAGATTATTATATCATCAAAAAATACTAACACAAAATTTCTAAGGGTGGGTTTGAAAATAGAATTCATCAAACCTTGAAATGTCTAAGGTGCATTAGTAAGGCCAAAAGGCATAACCAAAAATTCATAATGAACCTCATGAGTTATGAATGTTGTTTTCGGAATATCTTCAGTCTTGATTCTAATTTAATGATATCCTAAATGAAGATCCAGATTGGTGAAGTAAATTGCTCCATGTAGTTCATCCAACAATTCATCAATAACAACAATGGAAAATTTATATTAATAGTGAGCTTGTTAAGCTCCCTATAATCCGAACACATACGCCATGATCCATCCTTATTGTGCACCAATACTACAAGAGTAGAGAAATAACTTTGACTAGATTGAATTATACCAGCCTCTAGCATTTCTGCAACCATACGTTGAATTTCATTATTTTAGGCATAGGGATATCTGTAAGGTCTTATGTTTGGATGAACACCTCTTGGAATCAAATGAATAGCATGATCATGATCACGAGTAGGTGGGATGTCTTTGGGAGTCACAGATACCTTGGAATGATTTTCTAAGACTTTTTGGAGATTTGGAGAAATACATGATTTTGATGTTTGAACCTCTAGTGAGCATAATTGTGCAATTACGCCTCGTTGTTCTTTCTTCAAAAAAATTTCCATGCCATTAGAGCTATTTTTCTTGGTTTCCTTGCAATACTCCTTAATTCAACTTCCTTTCCTTCCCAAAAAAAAACAAGAAAAGTTATTGAAAATTAAAAGCTATTGCCCCCAAATATTGTAACCATTGGACTCCTAGTACAACATCAACACCACCCATTGGAATGGAAAGCATTGGAATATTCAATACATATTCCCCCATGGTTAGCTTGATATTGTGGCACTTTTGAGAGCAATTTATAGTTCCTCCATTTGAAACCATCACTTGCTACCCTAGTGTTGGATATAGGAAGCAATTCAATTCCTTGGATATCTTACAATGAATAAAATTATGAGTACTACATGAATCAATCAAACATATTACATTTTTCTTCTTGATATATCCTTCTATCTTAGGCATTTGAGGAGTGGTAATTCCTGCCAATGCATTGCAAGATATGATCATATTCATTTATTCTTTCTCAAGGGTTGGTTCCTAGTGTATATCCTCTTATTTTGATGTTTATTGTTCCTTTTCTTCCTCCTTTTCATAATCTACGTAGAATAATTTCTTCTTAGCACACTTATGACCTTTAGTGTATTTTCTATCACAATTGTAACAAAGCCCTTTTGCTCTTTTTTCCTCCAATTTTTTTGGTGTCAACCTTGTAGGTTGTGAAAGGCTAGGAGTAGCAACACTTCCATCTTTATAGTTGTGAGTGGGAGAATTCCTTGTTGCATAATTTTTCTTTCAACTTTTCTTGCCACCTTGAATGCCTTCTCCAATGAATCAGGTTCCCAAAGGCAAACCTCATATTGGATGTTATCCTTAAAAGTCCTTATGAAGACATAAATCCTATGCTCCCCTGGAATATTAGTTACTCTAATATTCAATTTTTGGAAGTACTCAATGTGATCTGTCATTGAACCCTTTTATTTGAGATTTATCAATTGGATAAAGAAGGTGTTTCTCTTTGTATCCTCATAATGTGCTATCATTTCCTCCATAAAAATTGACTAAGTGACAAGTGTTTTAATAGGACAAAGTCATCGATACCATATAAAATGATTTGGTTCTAAATATAAAGTTGTGATGCATAACTTTTGTGTGTATTTTACATCATGGAGATCAAAATATTGCTCCATCTATAGTATCCATGTTACCGAAATCGTCCCATCGAAATTACTCATATTTATCTTTGGAATGTGGTGGTCCTTAAACCCAACATTGGACTCTCTAAAATCATAATTCATATTCATTTTGTCCTCATTATGATTTTCATGGATTACCTTGTCACCATTGGGAAGCCTTTCTTCTAGCAACTTTTCCAAACCTTCCTTCAACCCCTCTATCTTGACATTCAACATTGCTTCCATGTTTGCTTTTAAACCGTCATTCAAAACTCCTACATACATTTTTATACCATATATATTAACTTTAACGTTCCTTTTTATACCATCTATCTTAACATGCATCATGGCTTCCAGTTCATTTTATGTTACTTTTTGGGAGAGCGAAATTTGTTGCACTTGGTCTCGTAAATTTGATATATCATGTTGCATTTCTTCCTCTTCTTCATGTGCCATAAAAGAGATTTTTGGTTGCTTACTAGGTGTGTTCACTTTTTTGTTTCGAAGAATTTTGGAATCAAACAATAATATCTATGCTTCACTATGCTCTTTGAATCACTTCAAACTGATTATTCAAACAAAAGTTGTGCAAAATTTAAAAAAAATACACACATTTTTCTTGTTTTTTAGGATTTTATTGAAACTATTGCACCTCTATAAATTTGGATCTCCAAGAATTGAATTTTCTTCCTGTGGTATCCCTATGAGTCTTCTCTCCAACCCCACAAGTCAAACCCAGATTTGATTCTTCAAGAAAGAGTCATGCCCAATCTCCCATGGTGACCTGATTATAGACTGGTTCAATAGAGTGAACTTGTGTGGAGTTCCATGTGTCATTGTTTTGACATTCAACCCTAAAAATGATACCAAAAAAACTATAGTTCATCCACTTTTAGTCACTTTTTGTGAAATTCAAATCTAGTGCTTGGAGAGAAAGTTATGACAATTTTTTCCTAGGTCACCTGTTTGAGATGGAATTATGGAGCATGTAAAAACCATGACTTCGTCGAACCATATCTCCAAAAATATAGCAAACCAAGATCTAGAATTTGTACACAATGTTGACTAATTGTCCATATCCATGTGGTTGCAATTTTAGCTTCTTAGTCTTTGTATAAAAAAAATTATAGCAGAAATTAAAAGATGACTTGTTTGAAGAAGCGAAACCCTAGAATCCAAAGATTTGATACCAAATGTTATGAAACCAACTCACAAAGCTGAAGAAAAGATAGATGAACGGCTTAGAAATTATCCTCTTTGAGAGGGAAACCTCCTTTACATTACATAAATGAACAATTCTTGGATGATACAAATGATAAGACCTGCTTGGTATATATAAGAGTTTAAGGGGTCACAATATAATCAGAGCCTACATAAAAATAATAATGTAAGGGCACAACAATATCAATAGTGGGCTTCTATGGGGCACAAGAATAACAACATGGGGGATACATGGGCACAAAAAAAAACAATAGGGGCTACACTAACATTAGAAATAATGTGAATACACTAGTATTACAGGGACCTAACACTATAGGTGAACGATTAGAACTAATTAAAGAGGCTCGCACCTCTAAGGTTGCAGGGCACTTTGGTGTAGGGAAGACAAAGACCAACTTGCATAGGTATGTGTATTTTCCCTAGAAGCAAGAATAAGTAGCTAGGTTCATAAGAAGATGCGTGCTTTGTTGTACCAGTAAGCCTAGTAACAAGAAACAATTTTTATATCATGTCTTACCTGTTCCCACTCGTCCTCGGGAAAACATTTCCATGGACTTTGTGGGAGGTTTACCAACAACCAGGAAGAGACATGATTACTTGTTCATGGGAGTTGAAACATTTAGTAATATGTGTGTTATGATGCCCTGTAAAAAACTATAATTGGGTAGGAAGTAACAAACTTTCTCTGTGGAAAGGTTTGGGTGCACTTTGAGATACCAAGGAACATCGTTTTAAACATGGATACAAGATTTCTCAGTGCATTCTGGACTACATTGTGGGAGAAGATGGACATGAAGTTAAAGAGGTCTACAACATTCCATACTCAAACAGATGGGTAAACAAGAGTAGTTAATAAGACTTTGGGAAACTTTTGATGGGTTACAGTTAGAAGAATATGAAGACTTGGGATGAAAATCTAGTATATATACAACACTTTTATAACATAATATTCCACACTTCTACTAGTAAGTCCCCCATTTGAAAATTGTTTTGGATATTTTCCATCTTCACCTTTGGGAAACAAGGAGGAGTGATGGAGGATCTTACAGGGGATACCTTGAGAGTAGAAATGTTTGTAGAAAATATTGGGAAAATTCATATACAAGTATCAGAGACATTGTAGGAGTCACGGGAAAACTACAAGGCCATGCATGATGAACACATAATACAGAAGTCGTACACAATGGGAGAGTATGGTTATAGTTGAACAAGGAGAGGTTATAAGGCCCTGGTAATAAAATCAAGGCTTTGTGGTATGACCCCTTCAAGATACTGGAAAAGGTGGGTAATAACACTTATAGAATCAATATACCACCATACATTCACATTTACTTAGTTGTGAATGTATAGAATTTGAAACCCTATGAGCTTATAATGATAGATCAGAAAGAGGAATAGGTCCCGCCTTTTGTAGAAGATTTGACACCATATACTCAGACAAAGTTGACAAAGGATACAATTTTGAAAAAGAGGTAACAATGTAAACTTTGAAACGGGAACTATAAACTCAAAACGAGAACTCTAGCCCAAAAACCCCAAAAAAACATGAAAAACAATGCTAAAAATGAAAGGTGTGTATACTGGAACGATGTCTTTTTTAGGGTTAATTTTCAACATATTTAAAAAAATGGCAATAAAACCAATTTTTTTTGTACAAAAAACAATTGTTTTTTAGGAAAAAAACACATTAATGTTTTTGGTATAATAACATTTTTCTTTCCCACTTATAATTTCAATATTTTTTAGTAATGGCGATAAAGATAAAATAATGGGATCCGAAACACATTAAAATTCCATCAGTTTTCATTCATTTCATTAAACATATAATAACATGATACTAAAGATCGTAAAATTCTAATTGTTTTCAACCATAATATTATAAAAAAATGGAAAATTTTCAACCATAGAATTAAAAAACTCTAAGTTTTCAACACATTTAAACAATGACATTATGAACAAATTACATAACTAAATTAATCAAAATGTCAATACTTGTAGATTGAATGAAACATAAACTATATCTCTAAATTATTGTTGCATTGTAGATATTCTAAACAGTAAAACTCATCATAATTAAAACATATAATCCAACGAACATAAAAATGATTCATAACTTCATCTAACATCATATGGAAATCAAAATTTTTATTTCAAGATACGATGCAAACATCAGTTATATAAACTGTCTTAGACAATTATTCAAAATCACTCATATTTTCTTGCACACCATCATAATTCATATCTTTAGATGAATGACTAGATGTAGATGAAGATGTTTCATATTCTTCTCTTTCATCAACTAGTGCCCCATTTTAGTCCACATGCATGCCCACCATTTCAGGTTTCAAAATTCTTCTGGATCTACGACTGGTTTTAGCAGATTCCCATCTCAACATTGTTTCTTCTGGTAACAACCTCTTCAGAATCTCTATCGTCTTGAAGCATAGAGTTTCTCCCTTTGTTAAATTGAAGTCATAAACAAGTATTTCAACATCCTCCAATTTTAAGAGAACTATGCAATGACGATTTATATTTGTACCCTTTCTTTTTCTCTTTTGCCAATTTTTTATCAACTACCATCTCTGGCTTGTACGCACCATTGAATGGGTGCGTATTTGTGGCATACCAATGTACTTCAACACCTGCAACATCTTCATTTCTGTAATGACCTTTATAACCTTAGCAACCCATAATGGAGGCATTGGCATCTCTATCTGCTAGCATTGTGATCATGCAAACCTCCTTAATATCTTGTACTGATCCCCTGTAAAGGTCTTCCATGGCTTCACGTTGTGCACAAGACCTTATGGAACCGATATACATTTCTCTTTCCTTTACCTTTGAAGAATTAATAATACCTTGAGATTGTTTTTGTTCAACAATGTTTCTTTCCTTATGTTCATTTGACACATTTTGTGGCCAAATAAATGGAGTTTTCAAAGGTATATCTTCATTTGTTGTTCTTGAAATGATATCTCTTTGATTATTGAAAAAATACTCCCACCAAACTAAATCAACAATATCAAAGTACTGATATGTATATCTAATACATTTTTTAATTTATTCTAGGCAATAGTAATAATTTATATCTCTATCTTGACTACATGCATTATGAACTTCAGCAACTCATTGTAATAACAATATATTTGACACAAATATTGGATGATCTAGAATGAACTTCAAAAATGCCAAACCTGATGACGACGCCCATTCTGCAGGAGTTGAATACTTCTTGCCCTATATTAGTGTTTTCCCGTCATTTTTTTATATGAAATTGATGTTGGAAGCTAATATAGTCAAGTTGTTCAATGCATTTCTCCTCGCCATGCGATCCCAGAATAAACCTTCGCATATCAATTGTTTCTTCAAACACATCAAAAATAGGCTCTGGCATGTATGCTTTTTTAATGCATTCAATTATTGATGGCAAGCTCCCTACATCCTTCCTCCTCAATGTGACTAAAAAATGACTGAATATCTTATTAATATGGTCATGAGTGTGCCCAACAAGAAGGACACCAACCTTTACCTTCTGAAAAAATTTCAATTCAACAAGCATGTTTAGATATCTAAAAACAGTCTAATTTTTGTTTTCACGACAAGTGTTGTCCAATTGTAAATACAAAACTTCAGGAAGATTACCAACCCAATGAGAAAGCACATCATGAATTATGGTTATTGTCATATTTGCATCATTATGAATATTTGGAGTTGTGAAGTATACCCTTGGCAACATTTTCCCATTGAATACCATACAACCGACCAAGTGATATTGAATAAAAATTTTCCTCCTGTAAATTTTTGGGTGTCGGAACAAAATGTGGTAGAAGTGCTTTCTTCTGGTCCATACCATCAATTATCAAACCCAAATATTTATTTGGATTATCATAACACTTCTTTCGATGCTTGTACAACTTTTTCCTTTCACTTGTTTGTTGTTTGCGATGCTCTTGAAGCGCTTTGACAATAGATTCTACACAACATAAAAGAAAGTAATGAATAAATACATTTTCATAATTGATGACTATACAATTTTAAAAATTAATGTTATGAATGCTTACCTCCTTCTGCCCCTTCACATTTATCCCTTTTTTATTTAAGAGAATCACATGTATTTCAAATCCCCATCCTTGTCTTCTTAGGAATACATCCATTGTTGAATTATTTCTTCTATATCTTCACAAAATATTGATATGTAATAAATCGACCATTTCCTTCAGCGCCTTTTGCATATTCTTTGTATAAGTTGTAGATTTCTCATCTTGAGAAATTATCTAGAATATGTATTGTCTCTCTATTTGGACACTCTCCATGCTTTGAAAATAAGTCTTTTATCCATGACATTGCAATATTTGATAATGGTCCAAACTGTCGTTTATGACGTACTTCTGAATAAAATGTGGGATCATTTTCCAAATTTTCTTGGATTCTTGACAGCAACAAAAAAAATTGCCTATTGAATGGAACATTTTGAAAGCCTTTTTATAGATAAATAAAGACCCAATATGATAATCATAACTTGACAATGTAGATTGCATGCACCCCACTAAATATGAATTTTGCATGCTTATATTCATTGACAAATATAACAAAGTTGCAGATCAAACGAGAAAGTGAACCGGTACCCCTTTTTTTGAAGTAGCAAAAAATCACCCGATTTTGAAAAGTGGTGATGCCAGAATACACTTCTTTTTTTTAGCATATTTTTGACACTTTAAATTTTCTTATGTATCAAATATGAACATATTTTTTTCGATGTTAGTGATTTTCATGCTGATTTTGAAAAGTGTTGATGCAACATCAACACATTTTTTTTAATATTAGTGATTTTCATGCTAATTTTGAAAAGTGTCGATGCAACATCAACATATTTTTTTAGAGGGCTTATTTTTGACACTTTAAATATTTTTTTATGTATCAAGTGTGAACATTTTTTTTTTGTTAATGATTTTCATCTTGATTTTGAAAAGTGTTGATGAGCATCAACCCTTTTTGTTGAGAGGGCTTAGTTTTTACACTTTAAATTTTCTAATGAATGAAGTGTAGATACTTTTTTTTTAAATGCTGGTGATTTTCATGTTAGTAATAAAACATGACAAAAAAATAATAATAAAAACATGACAAAAAAATCAAATACAAAAAAATATATGCAAAAACAAAAAACCTATAAAATTGTAAAAAAAACTTAAAACATAAAAATAAAACATAAAAGATGACAAAAATAAAAACAATAAAAACATGTTAGTAATAAAACACACACACATCCCGGCTGCGGGTGCTACTTAAGAGGGAAGGTACAAAGGCGGGATTCCCACTGGGCAAGTGGCAGCCCAGTCCCGCCATCTGTCCTCTGCAGTTAAAGCCAGCGCTAACACCACAACGGGCATGGAATAAAATCAAGGCTCGCATGCAGGAGATCACTTATAGCACAGTTAAGATAGCCGCCCATAGCAGCTGCTCCCGCTCGATTGCACTTTTGTCGGCCTTCGAGTTGCAGGTCACTTGCATTGGTTCGCACATGGACGAAGGAGGTGCCGCGCAGTATAATTACTGCGAGATGGTGCTGGTAACTCACTCTCTCCTTCAAGCTTTGTATGTCGTTTTGCTCTGTGGATTTCGTTGTTGCGACTTGTTGTTGATTCCTGGGGTCTGGAGGGGATCTTGGAGGTTCAGACCTCAGCCCTCGTCTCTGAAGGCCTTGGTCTCACCCCCTGAATGTCCAGTCCACAGTGTATGTCATCTTCGTGCTCTTAAGCTCTGGTTTGGTCGATTCTGGGTTTTCTCTCTGGTCAATTTCATGTTTGTGGTGCCCCTGAGTGTTTTCACTGCTGGGTTTCTCCCGCTCTCGGTGCCTCTGCCAGTTTCCAAGCCTTTGGGCATCAATTCTGAGTCCCCCGCACCATCCCTGTGCAGCCACAGTTCCCTGTGTCGTTGCCGCTCCAGCTTCTCTGTGTCATTTCCGCTCTAGCTTCTCTGTGTCATTTCCGCTCCAGCTTCTCTGTGTCATTTCCGCTCCAGCTTCTCTGAGTCATTTTCGCTCCAGCTTCATTGTAATATGCCGCGAGAACTGCTTCGCCTCTGCAGCCGAAGAGGCGGGTCTCGGGGAGGCACTAGAGGCAGAGCCATTCCTCAGCGCTCCTCGCACTCCACGGATTCGTCATCAGATGAAATTGATTCAAGGGTCGCAAGGCGAGGCCGGGGGCGAGGCAAGGGGCGTGCGCGTGTTGATGTCTGCGGGCATAGCTCGCATCCCTCATCCCGGTTCATCTTCCCTTGTTTATTGGAAAATGCAACATACTATGTCTCGGTGCGAATTGAGAAATGCGACCATGCAGTTCCACTAGAACGCCCTGCGGAACGAAGGTCTCCGTCTCCTGTCCTATGTGCAAGAGCTCAGCCTGCGGAACGAATGTCTCCGTCTCCAATCCTATGTGCAAGAGCTCAGCCTGTGGAAACCTCGGGTGTGGCAGTGGCAAGACCAAGTGAGCTGGCGAAAGATGATGCACCCTGCACGGACTCAAGCGCGTCGGATGAATACGGTTGCAGGGTGGTGGAAGAGTAGCCCTCCACTTCTGTGGATGCTTAAGCAGATCTCCAGAGAGCAAGGGTGGTGGTTCTGGTGTCTCCATGAAGTATATCTGTTATTTCTTGCTATCTGTCTTTTCAGTGGGGTTTTTTCTGTAAAGTTGAAGCTGTGCTCAGCTCTTTTTGGGTCGAACGCGGCTTTCAAGCGCGCCTATGTACGCTGTTTTATTTTCATCTGCTACACTGTTGGGTTAAAGTTGGTGTCTGTAAGCAAGGTAGGGGTCATTGAGTCCGTCTCTCAGCTAGTTATGATTTTTTGGCAATCTATGGGTTCTCCAGTTTTGGTCTGGAACAAATGTTGGTCTTCTGGTTATCAAGGTCATGTGTCCAGTTGTGTTAAATCCATCTCAGCATGGTGAATTTTGAGGCAAGCCTCGTTATAATTATTTTGTAACCTTATGTATAATAATAGAAGTAGCCTAATTTACAAAAAACACACACACACACACACACACACACACACATATAACATAACAAAAATAAAAATAAAAAAAATATGACCAAAAAAAATCAAATACAAAAAATATATAAAAAGGGAAAAAAACAAAAAACGAAAAACCTATTTAAAAAAAAATAAAATTAACTCAATAAAAATAAGAAATTGAATAAAGATTTAATGAAAAAACAATAAATTAAATAAATAAATATATATATATATTAAAATACAAAATTATATGATTTAAAGAAAAACAAATTGATCCACACAAAAAAGAAAAAAAATCTAAAAACATTTTTTTAATTAAAATTAATAAATAATAATAAACCTCATTACAAAAAAAAAAAAAACAAACAAACTTAAAATAAACTACCAAAAAAAAAATTAAAATAAATATTAAATAAGCAAAATTAAAAACAAAATAAAAATTTAAGATTTTTTTTTTAAATTAAAATTATACAATCTCTCTGCAGTAATAATTTAGGGTGATGTCCTCGAATGCAGGTGACTGATGCGGCAATCAAAGTGAAAATACTGGTGTGGGGCGAGGCAGCTCGACACCTACCCACCCAGTACGCAGCGTTAAATACATGCAAGTGGGAGAGCGCTTGGCATGTGCGCAAGGCAAGTCATAACAGCTCTCATTCAGCTGGCCCTGGTTCATTCTTCCTGTCCTCTGTGATGGATTTTCCCTCTGCACGCTCTAAACTACAAGAGATGATGGTGATCTTCAATGTTTTAGTAATAGAAGGAGTTTCTCGAGAATTGTTTGGAAAGTTTAAAGCTAGGCTCTGTTCTGGGTTTGAGTTGAAGCCTTTCGAGCTGTCTCATTGGGCTCCTCCTCTCGCCTCTGCTCTCATCTCTGCCTGGGTTCTGTCTGTAGTCTCCTGGCACTTATCGAGGAAAGCCTTTCTAAAGCTTAGCTCGGCCATTCCGGGGCAGCTCCTGTTGTTCCTCTCTCTCCTCTATGGGGTCTTTAGCCACAATCTGGCGGTCTTAATGTCAGCTCTTCATCACCTGGTCTCAGGTCTTGCCTTTGGCTTAGATGGGGGGGTTCTGAGTAGAGTTTTCATAGCCTCTGTCCCATTATTCAATTATTTGGTCCCCAAGACTTGTCTTTTATACTGGGTGGTGGGAGATTAGCCCTGTCAATCCAAAGGTCGCTCGTTTTCACTCTGCAAAGTATCACTCTGTGCTCAATTTATTTCTGCTGGCGAAAGGCATTAGTAGGCTCCCCCCTGGTCCCCACGACTTTGTTGCTCCACTCGCCTTATAGTTGCTCAGCCCATCCGCCACCTATCTAACACTCCCTCAAAGATGGCTCGACTTCGACAACGAAGGGATGTCGAAGAGGCCAACCCCGGCGTGCGCTGACAAGCTCGTCTTCGGATTCGCCTACCCCTTCCAGTGAATTGTTTACTGGTCGACACCCTTGTACTCGAAGTGGGAAAGGGCGGCTTCGTGCTTCTAGACGCTACTGTGGGTCTCCATCCTTGTCCGGATCTGCAATTTTCTCTTTTAACAGTTCCCTGCATCAGCCTCGGATAACGGCTCACATTACAATGGTCTTCCATGAAACTCCTCAGATGGAGGACTCAGACTCTCATCCGGGAGGCTCGGGGGCAGTCTTTGGTCCCTCTCCTTCTATTCAGCTGGGAATTGGTTTGGTGCCTCAGCAAGTTCCGTTTGCTCCTGGTTTCAGCACTCAGGATGAGGAGATGTCACCAGTCGACCCCCACCCCTCTGATCAGAACGTTGCTCCAGCTATGGATGAGTCAGAATTTGGATGCTGTTGTATTGTGGAAGAACCACAAGATGACTAGTGTGCTCTCATTGGCGTCGGTCTTTTTGTTATGCTATGGTAATCATTGGGCAAGTCTGTTATGAAAACTGTGTTGTGGATTTCTTGTGTTTTTTGATGGTTTTGTTTACTATGAAGTACCAGAAGAGTATCATCCCGGTCCCCTGCATGGGTTCTGATCTTTGTCTTCTTACCTATTTTTCCTGAAAGCTCTGCCTCGTATCAGAGCAATGTACTGACTTCGGTCTCTATGTATATATTTCTCTTATTTGATAATAGAATTAGTCTTACTCAAAAAAAAAAAATAATAAATTAATTATTAAAAAAATTAAAAATAAAATAAATAAATAAAAATAAAATAAAAATAAAAATATAAAATAAAAAATAATATATATATATATATTTATATATATAATAATATATATATATAATAATTAGGGTGATGATTACGATTCTTAGTAATATTTACGATCCCTTATGGTAAAATTCAGATCTCTCTACAGTGATAGAAAAACAATCTGGGGCACATGCATCTGCGGTCCGGCTTGCTGATATCAGGTGCACACATTCCTTATATTTTTCTAATACATATTTGCTCATATATTTTCAAGTATGAATAATTCACCACAATTACCAAAGATTACCAAAGGTAGACCTAGCACAGTTACTCTACAGAGCCTCTATAAGTATATAAAGTTTTTAGAGAAACGTAAAGAAGAAAGAGAATTCAAGCTACAAACAGAGTCAGCAGCCATGCTGGAAAATAAATTCACATCTCTTGAAGACAAGATCCAAAAACAAATAGAAAATAAAATAGAACTATTGGAGAATAAGATGGAGGCAATGGAGACTAGGTGGCAGGTTATAGAAAAACAAAACCAAGATATGAACCAAACATCCCAGCAAGGAGATATTGATACTTTAGAGAGTCTTAAAATGAAGAACATGATTAAAGAGCTAGAAGCAAAAGTTAATAGCCGCCTCACCCTAAATAGTGTGGCACGTAAATTAGATATCAAACCAATTAGAGATGAAATGAAAAAATTGATAGAATGAGACCATGAGCGCAACAAAAAGGCCTTGAACCTTATCATCTTCAGTTTGAAAGAGGAGGTAGATGAGGATAATTTAGCCATAGCTTAGACATAATTACATAACAGATTACAAATTGAAACAACGTGTCTCACAGAAGCAACAAGGTTGGGGAAACTAACTGAGAATAAAGGAAGGCTGATCCGAATAAAGGTGATCTCTACTGACCATAAGTATGACATACTTAGTAAAACCTCAAGTCTAAAAGGAACGAGAATATTTATAAATGAAGATCTCATTCCAGAAGATCAAGTAGAATTGAGAAAGGAGGTTCAAAAGGTAAAGGAAGCTAGGAAGGAAGGAAAATGGGCAATAATCAGAAATAGAAAAGTCGTTATTCGAGATAGAAACCAAAAAGATAATAATAAATAGCAATTCAACATGCTCCAGATTCTTTCTTGGAACTGTCGGAACTTTTCATGGAACAAAGGCCCCAAGCTAAGTTGGATCTCGAATGATGTTGATATTATTTTGCTTGTTGAAACATGGGACCACGAAGAATCTAAGGTCCCTAACATAGATGGCTTTACATTATGGTCTACCTGGAATAAGCAATCCTCCCGTATAAGCATTGGGGGTATAGCTTGTTACATTAAGAAGAACATCTCTCCCCATTCTAGGATTTATAAAAACGACCCTTACAACCAATATAGTTGGATAGAAATTACTGACATTTATGATAAAAAGACCTACATAGAAATCTGTTATTTCCCCTCCATCAATTCTAACTTCTATAAGAAAAAGAATCTAGATAAAAATAGTCCTTACAATGGTTTAGAGAATGATATTTCTAGCCTAAGGAATGAAGGAAATATCCTTTTACTGGGTGACTTTAATGCTCGAACTTCAAGCAACCAAGCTATTCTTCTAAGCAATCATTCCAACCCTAATCCTCTTTGGTTAGACGAAGAGCTTCCTCTGGCTAGCCGGTACAAAAGGAGCTCTGAAGGCCTCAGGGAGAAGTTGCTTGGGTCGGAGCTAGTCAAGCTCTGTAGTGCTCAGGATCTCATAATTTACAATGGTCTAAATAAGTGGCCCAATTCTAGCCATATGACCTACATCCATGGGCTTGG
>APFE031607814.1:310850-325837 GCA_000404065.3 Pinus taeda
CTTGGATGATATTATTCATCTTGTCCTTCTTCGGTGTTACTTTCATAGTCCTTAGAATTAGGACTAAATGGAAAATTTGACTCGATGTTTATTGGATATTCTTCATCATGTGAATTGTCAGTGTTGCTCTCATAGTCCATAGGATTAGGACTACATGGAAAATGTGACTCTTTACTTACTGGAAATTCTTCATCCTACCCTTCATCACTATTGCTCTCATAGTCCTTAGGATTAGGACTAAGTGCTTCATCCTACCCTTCATCACTGTTGCTCTCATAGTCCTTAGATTAGGATTAAGTGCTTCGTCTTGCCCTTGTCACTACTGCTCTCATAGTCCCTAGGATTAGGACTAGCTGGAAAATGTGTCTCTATTTACTAGAAATTCATCATCCTGCCCTTCGTCTCTACTACTCTCATAGTTCTTAGGATTAGGAATAGGTGGAAAATGCGACTCTTAATTTATTGGAAATTCTTCATCATTGTTGCTCTCATAGTCCATAGGATTAGGACTAAGTGGAAATTTTGGCTCTCGGTTTATTGGAAATTCTTCATCATGCCCTTCATCACTGTTGCTATCATAGTCCAAGGACTAGGACTTAGTGGAAACTGTGCCTCTCGATTTATTGGTAATTCTTCATCTTGCCCTTCATCACTGCTGCTCTCATAGTCCATAGGATTAGGACTAAGTGGAAACTGTGACTCTCAATTTATTGGAAATTCTCCATCCTAGCCTTCATCACTATTTCTCTCATAGCCCATAGGATTAGGACTAAGTGGAAATCGTGACTCTCTATTCATTTGAAATTATCCATCATGCTCTTTATCATTGTTGCTCTCATAGTCCATATGATTAGGATTAAGTGGAAACCGCGACTCTTTATTTATTTGAAATTCTTCATCATGCTCTTCATCATTGCTACTCTCATAGTCCATAGGATTAAGATTAAGTGGAAACCGTGACTCCTTATTTATTTGAAATGATTCATCCTGCCCTTAATAAGTGCTTCTCTCATAGTCCTTAGAATTAGGACTAAGTGGAAGATTTGACTCTCTATTCATTGTGAAATAATTTTCGTTATATTCATCAATATGAATAAAGTTGTTACATGATGAAGATGTTGATACTTCACAAAGTGAAACTTCACTATCAGAAGAATCTATGGCTTTCAAACATAAGAGGTTGAATGATACAAATGCACTCTCTTCTAATGATAATATATAGCTTAAAGAATGAAAAGTTCCCTCCAAAGTTTCCCTCTAATTTTTTTCGCCGAAAATTTTCCCTTCAAAAATTTTCTTTCATTTATTTCCCTCCAAAATTTTCTTCTACAATTTATTGAAAAATTTTAACTAAAATTTTCTTATGATTAAACTAAATCTTTTACCTAAATTATCTTTTTACTTAAACTATATAGCATTTACTAGACAATTGAATATTTCTTTTAATTTTTGTTATATCTTTTATCACACATTTAAAATAAATTACTATATCGCCATAACACGATTTATATGTTAAGTTTTTTATAAAAAAAATTAATACCACATTCATCATGCAGTAAAACAATTCCGTAATGTTCGCTTTATCATAAATTACTATTTGCCATAACAAGATTTATATGTTAAAGTTTTTATAAAAAGAAATTAATACCACATTCACCATGCTGTAAAACAATTTTGTAATTTCCGCTATATCATAAATTTCATTATCACTATTCCTCACATCACATCAAGGCTTTTCGAGGTTCGTTAAAAGACTTGGAGCGATTTTGTGGAGAAACTACACTGTTATAGACAACATATTCAACGGAAGATTATCGCATTTGAAAGGTTAGTTTCCCTTTTGTTGAGTGCAAGTCTTAAACTCCCATAGGTTTTCTAGAGGTTATGTGTCAGTTGGGTTATTATCTTCGTGTAAAATAACAGATAAAAAACATATTCCTGGAAAATAATATTTGACTTTTTATTAGTGGAATTTAGATTTCTTTTAGAAATTACAAATTGAGATGAGCCAATCTTACCTAATAGCCCCCTGGCAGGCAGGAGGCCACTACATTAGCAATGAGCATGGTGGGCCCAATCATGGGCTTCCCGTTGTGAGTGTGCTTGCACGGGGCAGAGCGGCCCCTTTGTAGGCTAGGAGCTAATTCTCGGAATCGGCCCCCTGGCCTACTCGAGGGCCATTTTGCCACGGGTGGGCAAGCCCATGGCTGGGCGCGCTCGCTGGTGGCACCCACCCTCGCGACCCAACCCCCCAAGGGTGAAGTCCGGTTCTCAGAATTTAGTTATTTTTTTCCTTTAAGAAAAATGATTTATTTGTTCATTTGTCCCCGGTCCTTTGCCAGGCCAGGGGCCGATTTTGAAAATCAACCCCCTGCATGCCAAGGGGTCAATTCTTAGAATTGGCCCCCTGCCTGCTAGGGGGTCATTGTGCCTTAGTGTCATGTCATGCCTATGCCTGTGGGTGTGCGCACTCGATTGTTGGCGTACTCACCCGGGGCAAAAATGCCCTCTGGCCTTCTAGGGGGCCGATTCCCAAAATTGCCCCTTAGCCTGCAGGGGGGCGATTCCCAGAATAGCCCTTTGCTAGTCAGGGGGGCGATTCCAGAATCGCCTCTAGGAGGTTGGGGGGCTGATTCTCAGAATCGCCCCATGGCCTGCCAAGGGTGATTATGGGAATTGGCCCCCTAGCAGGCTGGGGGTCGTTTTTCTTTTTGCCCCGGGCAGGCACGCCCACGACCGAGCGCATCTACCCATAGGCCTATGATTATGGGAATTAGCCCCCTAGCAGGCTGGGGGTCGTTTTGCTTTTTTCCCCGGGCGAGCACGCCCACGGCCGGGTGCATCTACCCATAGGCAAGGCCTATGAGCGAGTGCGCCCGCTCGTGACAAGGTAAAGTGGTGCACCACTCCGCCCTGCCATGGGTGGGCACACCCATGGTCGAGCGCATCCACCGGCGGCACCCACCCCGTGGCCCAGTGCGCCCATAGGCACATGCACGACACGACACTAAGGCACAATGACCCCCTAAAAGGTAGGGAGTCGATTATGAAAATCAACTCCTTAGCATGTAGGGGGGAAATTCTCAAAATCGGCCCCTGACATGCCAAGGGACCAGAGACAAATGAAAAAATAAATAATTTTTTTCTAAGGAATGGATTTTTTTTGTTTCATGTGTGAACCTAACATCCAACTTGTCATAGGAGTCCATGTGCATGTTTTTGGTCTTTTTTCGTTTTTAGATTTTGTTTATTTACTTAAGCTATTGGCTTTTTTTGTAATTCATGAAGATATGTATAAACCATACTTCATTCAGTCCTTCCACGCCTACTATAATTAGTTATTTCGGTTTCTTATTGGCTTCTATCGTTTTCAAACCCTAGTCCTATTCATTAGTTCGAGCACCATCAGTTTGTTGATCTTCTACTTGACCATTTTGACCATTTACTGATTTATATATGTGTGTATATTTTTTGCAGGAAAATGACATCAAGGAAGATTTTTGTGAATCTTTCTGGACCAAAGACTACTAAAAGTAAAGGTGGATCCTCAAAAAACACTATTGAACGAACCAAACCTGAGCTAATAACTACAAATCAATCAAGTGACTCAAAAGATAAGAAGATGATTTTTTACTGGAAGAAATCACAAGAAGTAAAGCATATAGAACATGTAAGGTATGTGAAAGATGGAGAAGGCGAACAACATCTACAGATATATCTATATGTTGATATCCCTAATGATAATGGAAATTATGAGGTGTTGGGAAAAGTACTAGACATCTATTTGATAACAGACACTGAAGTTGTTTATGTACTTACAAAACCACCCAAGTCACATGACAAGATTAAATATCAATTTGCATTGTCAATGTATGACACAACATATGAATCTACAAAGATGTGTAAAAAAATTCATAAATGAGATTGCACAAGATATCGTAAGTATTGTTATTTATATTTATGTGTTTTGCATTATTATAATTGTATCACTATATTTTTATAACTTAGTTTTTATTGACATATGATATTTTGTTTCACTGAATTTTACTGAAAATCTTTCAATTATGTTGGGAGACATTTATTTCATAGATAAAAATATTATGAATGTTGTCAGCAGTTTCTACTCAGGGTCAAAAGAAGATATGGCAAACAAGCAAAAAATAGTAATTCATGATGCTACAAAACTACATCCAAGGGATCAACAAAGAATGTCTATAGTGGATAAATCTAACAAAGGTAAATATCTTACTTTTGAAGATGAGGAAGTTGAAACTGACACTAAAAAATATGTTGTCATTACTGAGGATGTGATTAGAACTGATGTTAGAAAGGAGAAGAGTCATATAAGACCAAAAGTAAAAATGCCTAAGAATGTCTTTGTTCTAGTTGATGATGAGGATGTTACTTATATAGAAGAAAAGAGGAGGAAGAAAATAAAAGTTGATCATTCTCAAATAGTTAAGACCAACAATGAAGATCCTAGTGAAAATTCAAAAGAAAGCAGGGAAATCATTACACCAAGAGTTGATTTAGACAATGGAATTATTAAAACAAAATAAATTGTCATTCAAAATAACTTGACAAAGACAAACATAATTGAGGGTGGTCATACATTTCAACTTAATGTCAGACAAATCTATAAGCCAAGTGAATGACAATTTAAATATCAAATCAGAAGGTCACACCACCTGCGTGTTCACAACTTGAAGACATTGATGAGGTATAATCCATATGCTCATGTGGTTGATTATGTACTTCTTCTTGATCCAGTTCAAGTTCCCAACAAATAAGAATTTGATAAGTCAAAATGTTTTGAATACAATTATTATGCACTTGGGGGGAACCATTATGAAAAAGCTCAAAAGAAATTGATGGAGGAATATCCCAATAACCCATGTTTTGAAACAACGAAATGTATCATTTATGTTGGTTTATCAAATACAGAAACAAAGTTATTGACATGGGATCTTAATACAGATAATGAATATATGATGTCTATGACTTTCATCCAAAGGGTTAGATTTATTCATAAAGAATTTGAAGAAAAATGTGGTGGGGATAAGACAAAGGTTAGTATAGAATTTTATAAAGAATGTTGTATGGAAATAGGCTATCAAATTGAGAAAAAAATCAATTCAAAAGGCAGCAAAATACATTATGATATATTCAGAAGTTTTGATAACATTTTCCAGTTGGCATTTAAAACTAGAGAAATATGAGAATTGATTAATGAGATTTTTAGCATGTGGCAGAAAATTGGCATTAAAAATCAAAAGGTCAAAAATTTTAAACCATTGATATGTAGCAACAGTAAATTAGATCCTGAAATGAATCGGCGTCGAGAAGATATGACTATCACACCTTGGAGAGCATTGCAAGGAGTGAAGATGAAAAACTTGTCAAAACAATGTTATCTCGTGTGAAGTCAGGGGAATTATCAATGGACGAAATGTGTGAGGAATTTCAAATTTAAGTTTGTTGAATTATTTTTACTTATTTCTATATTATAATCTTCTTCTAAATATAACATATTGTTATTGGTAGTATTTGTTATACATATCATTATATTACTTTTTTTGCTTTATCTATTCAATCACAAGGTTTACATAAAAATACAAGAACAAATGGTTAAATTGTTGAATGAAGATAGTTAGGATGATGTTGTACGCAACTACCCAGATTCAAGTTCTACATCAACACTACAATATTTTTATCTTGCATTTAAAAAAATATGTTGATTTAAACATTCATTTTTATTCATCTGTATACTATTTTTATTTTATAACTTATACATATATTTGTTTATTTTTAAAGATGAGGAAAGATTCAAATGGAGCACTAGATAGTTTCAGAATCTTTATTGAAAAAATTAAGATCGAAAGAATGAGAAAGCAATGTTTTAGGAATGTTGAACTTGATCCAACTCTTACTCAGTTCATTTGGAATGGGTTTGACACTATTCAATATCAAGTAATACAAGGTGACTGTGAAGACATTGCTAAACTCATATCTAAAAGGGATTATTCCCTAGTTATTGGAGATATTCCCCATGGTTTCAATATCCCAAACATTGACTATGATAGTGACCCTTATACTTATCAAGCTCTTAGTAAAGTGGTTGCGGGATTTGTAGAAGTCACATCATCACCATTATGGAGATTTGTGACATTTTATTCAGACACGCAATTAGCAATGTTATTGACAAGCTTCAAAGGGAAAACAAACTCAAATATACAACTTACATGGTAAGACGTTGTAATTATATGTTTGACTAATGTTAAAAAATTCATTTATCTACAAATTAATTGAACTTTTACTATTTCATGTTACAGACAAAAATCAATTTTTCCTAACCGTGAAGATCAACCAATTATAAATGATTGTGAGTTCATCCATACTGAAAGTTTGACAAAAGATAATAGCTATAAGTCTATGCTTATTAATCGGGTAAATGAAAAGAGTCATAGTCAAGTACTGGTTTATGATGTTGTTGTAAAAATACTAACATATGAAGATAAATAAGCAAAAGGAGAGATAGTTAACATTTATCAAAGACCACAGTCATTGATTAACTATCTTAAAGACTTATGTTCAAATGAAGGAGATTGGGTTATGGATTAATTTTCAAGCTCACGTAAGTTTTATTATATAGAATTGAATTTCAATATCTTCTTTCTTAATTTACATGTTAATATACTAATTTAATTCATTATTTCTTTTGTGCTTAATAATTAGGTACAACACTAGCATGTTGCCTACAAAAATGAAGAAATTGCATTACCATTGAAAAAGACCCAATATAGTGCAAATTTATTCAACAAATAATTAATACTTTTCAATTTCTTCCAAATGCAATGCAAGAAATTGGGTTGAGGAAAGAGGATTTTAATGAATCATGTGTGGCAAAAAAGACAAATAAACCTCAACCACCATTAGATGGAATGATTGGAAAGACATACATTGGGAGATTCGCAGACATCAAAGTTCTATCAAAAGAGGAAAATGAGCAAACTGAAGCAGAAAATATTGTGGAAGAAAACAATGATGAAACTCTAGAGGACAAAGAGTTTGGATTACATGATATTATTGATTAAATTTAAGTTATGTTTGGAAATCAAGCTCATTTTTTGTAACTATTAATTAGTTTTTTTTTGTAACTATTAATTAGTTATACTTGTAATGTTTTGACTTTGACATTTTATGAGAAGAATAAGTATTCAATTAATGTTATATGTTCAATATTTGTATTATATGATTTTCGCTTTAATTTTTAATGTAAACATTATTTTTTGAAAAGAATTGTGATTATTATTATTTTTGACATGAAATTCATAATATATAATATATATATATATATATATATATATATATATATATAGTGATTTTGACATGTCATTTCTAGCAAAAATATTATCAAATGTTGTAATTTTTTTGTTATATTTATGTTCAAAATGTTTATTTTTATGTTAATTGTTAAAATTATTGTGTTTTTAGAGACAATTATTTGATGTGCATTGAAAATTAATTAATGATATATATAATATGTAGAATATTGAAACTTCAAAATATCGATCTTCTTCTTTAACTATGCAAAAAATAAAAACCTCACTACAAAAAAAAAAAATGAAGAAGAAGACCACTTCAAAAATTGTTAAATTTAAAAAATAGTTCACATTTAATACATTAGAAAATTTAAAGTAAAAAAATAAGCCTTTTAAAAAAGGGTTTGATGTAGAATCAACACTTCTTAAAGTCAGCATGCAAATCACTAACATTCTAAAAACTAATGTACATAAAAATTTAAAGTGTTAAAAACTATGATAAAAACTATGTGTGTGTGTGTGTATTTTGCATCACCACTTTTCGAAATTGATTGATTGTTTTGTTATCTCAACAAAACGGGTAATCGTATCAGTGTTAGTTTCAAAGTTTACGTTGTTAGGTCCAGAACTACAAGACATGAACAACATGACCTTTGGCATATTGGGTTGAAAGGAGAGCTTCTAGGCAAGGCTAAATGGTACACCAAAGAGAAGGTGGAGGAAAAAAATTCTCACTTCATTCAATAGAATCTTTTGGGACCAAAATCCTCCCAAAATGGGTAGGTGTGATCCGTATTGGATCATTATATTGTTTTTCATGCATCCCAATGCTTTCAGGTTGGAAAAAGTGGAGGAATCAACTCAAAGGACAATTTTTATTGGCAGGACCAAGTTTGGCAAATTGGGGTTTGAAACCTTTCGTGAGCATTTTGAGGCATCAAAAGACATTTTTAAGGGGTAAAACTTTGTCACTGTAGAGTGCACCTTTTTTAATATTCAACGCACAAAGACCTTTCCAACATCATAACAATCGCCTCAATCAAAGTTTGTATGCAAAATTATGTCACTCAGAAGTTAACATTCCTATTTCAACCATCATAATTCAAGAGTATGCCACATAAACCCCCATTATTCATAGAAAATGGGCTAGCCTCGTAATCATGATGAAGAAGACTATAGAAGATTCCATATTGTAACTCTGGTTAAGAGTTGAGGGAGTCAAACATGTTGAAAATGCAGCAAGAAATTCCTAATTTAATTTTTCCTTGAATTAAATTAAGAGAAAATCGAAATTCCACATCACTAGACAGCTTGAATGAGTCAACCGAGTTATTATCACTCAGTTAATTTAATTAATTCGAGTTGGGGGATGAACTTGAGTTGTGTACAGTGATTCCTGAATTTTAGGAGCCTAGGTTGAGTTAATTTCAGTTGTAATAATTTAATTTAGTTAAATTGAGTTAAGGTCAGTTAAACTAGTTCCAACTGTTGGAGGAACTAGTGGGAGGCCTAGTAGTGGGGTGTGACTTTAGTGTTTAACCAGTTAATTGATCAATCAAGCTAAATTAAATCATGCATGCATGAAATTCAAGTTACCTAGTTGAGATTGAAGTTCAAGGGCAGTGTACTATCAGTTGTATAAGTTTCCAAGTTATACAGGTGGTGCATGCAATCAGAAAAGGGCCTAATGGAATTGCGCAATTCTCAATGAGCAATTTCCCTAATTGATATGGGCTAATTCCTAATCAAACA
This sequence comes from Pinus taeda, assembly GCA_000404065.3. Lineage (NCBI taxonomy): Eukaryota > Viridiplantae > Streptophyta > Pinopsida > Pinales > Pinaceae > Pinus > Pinus taeda. The sequence continues at coordinate 319,925 of APFE031607814.1, forward strand.
ATGCAATGAAATAGGAGCTTGGAGGCTAGGAAAATTAGCCATGTGTTGGCCAAAGTCAACCAGTCAGGAAAATGATAGAAGATACTTATGCAGGTTGTGCTCAAGATTGAGCAAGCATATTGTATTCGTCCAAATTCTTTGATTAATGCAATACAAATAGGAAGGGGTTTTGAGCAGTTTATTTCCCCTAGATAAATATTTGTGTATTTGTGTTAAATTATGATGCAAGTTTTTTATATGTGTTCTCAATCTTGAATTTGTTTCCGCATATGAGTAGAGTAGATTTTAGCCTTATGTTTTAGTACAATACATGAGAAATTTTGAATCTACAATTAATTTCTACAAAACATAACCATTAGTAGGCTATTGGGTTGTGTTATAACGGGTCCAGTAGGAGGAAAAGGAGTTCCATTCTTTTCGAGTGCATTTGTTCAATAGATGAGCAAAGTAGTCGAGAGGGACAAGGAGAGAGTACATAGAGAAGATATTTGCATTGTAGTGTCACACAAGCTAGAGGCCTTACTTCTTTGTATTGGCAGCGATTTTCTATTCAAAGAAACAGAGTAGAGGGGCCTCAACTTCAAGTTGGGGTTTTTACTGAAAGGGTTTCTCATGTTATATCTTGTGTTAATCGTGGTTTGTGAATTTTAATTTTGTTGGTCTCTATTTTTTGCATAATTATGATTTGCATGCATACACAATAAACAATAGTTTATAAATCTAAAAATCTAAAGAAAAATGAACCCTCATAACGTAGATTTTGGATTTTTAAGTATAATTTCTAAAAGTCTATTGTGATGAACTGTCTAGTGGAATATCCATGATAATTTATGGATCATTTAATGGGTTAAACGAGTAAGAAAATAATTTAAAGAATTGATGATAGAGCTTGAAATTAAAATGACTTTGTGCATGATGCAAACACGATGTTATTTTTTTCAGACTTGAACTTGTTCAAGCTATTGTGGTGTGTGTGATAACATATGCTTGTAATTTGATCAGTACACGTGTTATCCCTAATCAATGATCTCTAAGCTTGGTTATGTTCAAGCTCTTCCCTAACTAGTTACACTCATTCAATATGGTAAGGCTTCTACATGATCTATGTTTACAGTGATGTAAAGATTACAGTCTTATTCCCATAATGATTACAGCTCATAACTACCCTTATCAAGCTAAGCTCTAGTTATACATACAATATGGAGTTCAACTTAGATAAGCACATATGAGCTATAAGTAGTTGCCTAATTATAACTATTGAGATAACTACGCTGCTTGTATCACTAGCTTTCATGAACTTAGAAGCTACAGGTCATTGCATAATTGATTACAGTGAATACATGTAACTAATGTAACAGTACGGCCTTAGATAGAACCAATAAGCATATACATAATAATAAGAGGTTAGTATAAGTTATCCCCATATAATTTATTATGGAGAAAGCTAGAGTGACACATCTTAATAATGTAATAACTCTAATAAGCTAGTCCTCCTCATTGTAAATAATTCGTGCACTTTGATTATAATTAAAAAAAGGCTTGAAAATTGGGACAAAAATTCCAAAGTTTGAGGAAGGATATTGCTTGGGATTTAAAGGAAACTTGATTGGTTTCATGGCAACCATTGAAGGCTGACACGTGTGCCTTAAATGGATTGGTTTTCTAAATTAATTAATCTGAAGAAGAAGGACAAGGGACGATGCTTGCTTTTGAAAAATTTGCTAGGTAGAAAGGGAGAAATTGAATGAGAACTGGATTGCATGAGTAGTTAGGGACAAAGAAGTCAACCAACAGGAAGTGGGGTGGAAGGGAGTGTTGACACGACATCCCCACCACCATGCAGGACAAAACCATCATGGGCGAGAAGGAAGGCACGACAACATTGTTAGCCCACGCAATAGAAGACAGTTGCAATGACCCGAGCAAAGATGACAAGAATCCTCGAGGAAGAGAGAGAGCACGCATGATAAAACAAAGAGAGAAAGCATATGCACAAAGAACATTCTCACACATGGAGGAGAAGGACATCGAAGCCTGTTATAGAAAATAGACATGGAGAATGTAGCGAGAGCACTACTGAGAAATACTGAGATAATAAAAATTGTGTGATGCTATCAGAACACAAGGAAGAAGAGCCACTCCTTGGTTAAGCATTGGGAGGTAGAAGAATAACTTATAGGTGAAGAAAATGTTTTATGGATTCCCTATAAGACTAGAGGGTGGATATGGTTTTATCTGGATTCCTTGTAAGACTAGAGGGTGGATATGGTTTTCTCTGGATTCCCTTGACAACTTGGGTGGGGGCTTGTTCCTTGGATCCATGGTAGAGAATTTTTAGCTCCCCTCTGCTTGTTTTCTTAGTTTTGAAGTGTAATCTAGATTCCCTTGTTGATAGGAGGGTGGAGGCTCAACCTTTAGATTCCTTTTGTTGATTTAAGGGTGGAGGCACAACCTCTAAATTCCCTTTTGTTGATTGGAGGGTGGAGGCACAACCTCTTGATTCCCTTGTTGATAGGAGGGTGGATACTCAACCTCTAGATTCCCTTTTGTTGATTTGGGGGTGGATGCACAACCTTTAGATTCCTTTTTGTTGATTGGAGGGTGTAGTCACAACCTTCGGATTTCCTTATTGAATTAAAGGGTGGGGGTGTTGAACCTGTGGATTCCCTGTGAGACACTGGATGTATGAAGGAGTTGGTGGGTGGAAGTGGATGGTTCTCTCGAGTCCCTATTTCAATTGGAAAATTTGGTTTGATCCCTTAAGCACTCATCCTCAAGCTTTGGATCTATCTTGAGGGTGACTATTGCAAGAAGTACGTACCTGCAATGTGTCTAAGGTTGGGTGGAGATTTGTAGTCCCAATCTCAGTTGGTTGGATACATTTATCAAAGATAAGTGTCTGTTGATGTCTCTTATGTCTAGAAGCTTTATGATTGTTTAATGTATTACTTTATCATGGTTTATATTGTTGAGTAATGTGGCATTCTTGCTTGAATGGGCATTATTGTTTAAAGACATGAATATGGAATGGTTTAAGTTCCTGTTTTGGTCCAAGGCTTGTACTGATATGTATTCAATGTGCCAATTCAATGTGTATGTCATGAAATGTGATATTTTTTTCTTGCTTGAGGAAGGATGCATCCATAGATATATTTCCTAAGTAAGTGGAAGGGTTTCTTATATGTGCCTGAGGGCTTGTTTTATGTTTATTATTGGTCGAGAGGCATGTAGCTTGATGAGTTGTGATGATAATGATATATATATATGTGTATGTGTGTGTGTGTGTGTGTGTGAGAGAGAGAGAGAGAGAAAGGTCTGGGCAAGGGTTCCTCTTAAAGTGCATTATTAGTTACCAAGTGCTAAGGGAGAAGTCCTTGAAAAATCATTGGGTCTAAGCTTTAAGCTTATTTGTACACATATGGAAAGAGCAGGGGTTGAGCCATATAGCTTGGCCTTCATGTTGAATAATCCCATGTGATGGGGTACCGAGACCAAATGTTAAGGAAGAAAATCCCATACCATATATGCTTATGCCGTGGGGGTTGGAAGTTAGGGCTTGGAGAAGTGCGGAGACACACCCATCGTAAGTGCCATATGGCCAAACCCCATGTCCATGCATGAAGGTGGAGAGGTCTGAGCCGTTAATGGGGAGGCGATATGGTCGTTGGATGAACCTGAAGGATCTTCCCTAGAGGTTCCTCCTCGGGGTTTTTGAGAGGAGCACGATATAAATTTGTCAGGATAAAATTCCCAAAGTCACATTGGTACAATGGGGCCAATATTAAGTGTCGACGTATCGTAGAGTTGGAAAACCCTAAAACTATTAAAATGTGGAGATGTGATTATATTGTGTCTCAAAGGACTAGGTGAGGACTTGGGGCAGTACGTGTCACCCCTGCATTATTACCTCGATGCTATCCCATGGAGCAAGGTACCAAAGTCCCAAGATTTTATCTTCGAGCGGACATGGCGCAATGGGCTAACACTTATGTCGTGATGGAGTAGGGAGGAGGTGTCATGCCACCCTAGTAGTTGTATGGATGCTAAGTCATCCTAGTAGCATTGCATGCATCGAAGAGAGTTTGGTCAGGGTGAGGTGAAGTTGATTGCTCTGCTGAGACATAGGTATTGGGCCACTCTAGTGGTGGGGTTTACAAGGTTCCACACAATCCCTGAAGTTTGTACCCTAGAAGAATTGCCGAGAAGATTCCCAAGTAATTTTCAGGATTTAAATCTCTAGGATGGGTGGCAAGGAGAGAGGTCCACACTGTGTCTTACACCCATAATACATGTGCAGTATGTAATGGGATTTATGAAGAGGTTTAATAAGTATGAATGGGTTGACAACTATGGTAATACTTGAATGTGCTAGAGAGAGGTCCACTGAGATTTCCATGTGGGCGCCACATGGGGACCATGTAGGCACCATGTGGCAGGTTGGTGAGGTGACACTGATTAAATGGCTAATCCTTGGATGGACATATCTTTGGATCTGGGAGTCAAATCAGAGCAAAAAAAAATGTATCATTGGGATTGTCTCGACGAGACAAATGTAATGGTATCGTTCATTTCTAGTTTTAGTGTTGGGAGTGGAACCTAATTAACTTCTTTATTCAGAGGTATCATCGCATTGGACCCTAGTGCGTAATGTGGCAGAAATGCCACCTGTAATATTTGCATTGCAAGAGGGATCCAGGGGGAGTGGCAGCGATCTTTAGGAGCCCCCGAAGCTAAAAATATATGTAAAATTGCCTTGTAAAATGTTGTAATTTCGTAGTTAATCTGGGTCGTTCATTAGGTGAAGATCTGACGTTAGAAGTTATGTTTAATTTAGGGTTTTTTCCCTAGAAGGCAACCCCTCACTATATATGAGGGAATTGTATTGCATCTATGTAGATCTGTATTCTAAGTAAGAAAGAGAGGAGATTGTATGAGAGTGAAGAGGGAATTACAAAGGATTTGTTGTAGGTTGTATCTCTTCATTTTGTTGGATAATCTAAAAGGAAGGACTGGCTGTTTCTCCGTGGATGTAGCCCAAATTAGGTGAACCAGGTATATCTGTGTCTCTCTTGTTTTATGCGTTTTCTGTGTTTATATTTCTGCAATATATTTTATGTGTTCCATTTCTCTATAATATATAATTTTCTAACAACTAGTATCAGAGCCGAAGGTTTATTTGGCTGATAAACTTGTAGGAGAGAAGGGTTCCTGGTTCAAGTGGAAGCAATGGCAAAGGATGGTAGGTTTAGGGTTGAAAAATTTAACGGCCAAAAATACCAACTATGGAAGATGCAGATGGAAGATTATCTATATCAAAGAGATCTGTACCTACCATTGAGTGGAAAGACAAAGAAGCTGACGAGTATGACAGACACAAAATGGGATATTCTATATAGAAAGGAACTTGGAACAATACGACTATGCTTAGAAGCGTGTGATATTCCTAATTAGCTATGGCTAATTGGAATATTCGATTTTGTTCGATTTTTGCCTTCTATAGTTATTTGTAAATAAAAAGTGAGGAACGGGGAACATAACTCACTTTAGAATAAAAAGTCACTTCCTAGGTAGCACAACGTTGTGACTTAAGGGGGAAATAAGGGGGCCAAAGGGGGACGTAGAAATGGGGCTCACACAGACACATGGAGGGACTGCGCAGGAGGGAAAGAACACATGGCAAGAAGGGGATCACGGAGGAGAAAGTGAGCCTAGGGATTGTGAGAGGCAGAGGCTATAAAATAGAGAGGAACCTCCTCGTTTGGGATCATTCTAGTTATGAGCATTTGTGACAGTCATTTCGACTTAGAGCACGCTGGAGGTTTAGCTAGTTTGCAGCACTGTTTAGTGCATTGAGTGTCTCCGTTCGGAGATCTCACTCTTAGCCCCGGGGGACTTCAAGTGCCTGCTCAGGCA
>APFE031607814.1:329561-344551 GCA_000404065.3 Pinus taeda
AACGTGGTAGCAGATGCCCTTTCACGTAGACCAACCACGTTGTCTCTTATGAGCTTGGATACAGATTGGAGGGCTCGACTCTTAGTAGAGTACTCCAAGGACAGATTTGCATGTGAGGTTCTGGATGGGTAGGTGGAAGATGACAGGTACAGGGTGGTCGATGAGATCTACAGTGACTAGATCTTCTTGACTGAGGGGTCTCATCTCAAGAAGAAGATACTCCAAGCATCACATGATTCCCCATTGGCAGGACATCAGGGTTTTACCAAAACCTACGTGGCCATTAGGGAGAGGTTCTCATGGAAGGGCCTCAAGGAGGACGTACTCCAACACATCCGGGAGTGTGATGTTTGCCAGAGGAACAAGGGAGAGATGAGCCATCCCGCAGGATTATTGCAGCCTCTTCCCATTCTGGAGGGGAAATGGGAGAGTATTTCGATGGATTTCATCACAGGGTCGCCCATGGTATAGGGCAAGGATTGTATCTTTGTTGTCGTTGATCGACTAATGAAGTACACAAATTTCTTTGCCATATCCGCACACTATACAACAACATAGGTGGCCGAGCTGTTCTTCAGGGAGATCTTCAGGCTACATGGTCTTCCTAAGACGTCAGTGACAGGGACAGTCGTTTCATGGGCGGGTTTTGGCAGGAGCTTTTCCGATTGGTGGGGATGGAGTTGACACCGAATACTAGCTATCACCCATAGACGGACGGACAGACGTGGATAGTTAACAAGTGGCTGGAGGGCTACTTGCATAACTATGTCAGTGGGAAGTAGCGAGCATGGCTGATTTGGCTGCATCTGGGGGAGTACTGCTACAATACTTCACATCACATGTCCATTGGTATGTCACCATTCTATGCCTTATATGGGTATCATCCTTTATATTTTGCTGACATGATGTTTGGTGATAGCAAGGCTCCTAGAGCCAAGATTTGGATCCAAGAGAGTTAGGATATACTCCAAGCTCTCAAGGATAACATGGCTACAACGCAGAACCAACAGAAGTTGTATGCCGACAAGGGTCGGGTGGAGAGATAGTTTGAGGTAGGGGACATGGTCTACCTACGATTATAGCCATATCGACAGTCATCGCTGAAGCAGAAGGGGGATGAGAAGCTTAAGCCCCGCTTTTATGGGCCATACAGGGTGATACGCAGGATTGGACAGGTTGCATATGAGTTGGAGCTGCCCCAAGGAAGCAAGATTCATAACATTTTTCATGTATCGTGCCTGAAGAAGACATTGGGGCAGTAGGTGACCATGACGGATGAGATACCACCCATGGATGATGAGGGGCATTTGGTATTGCAGCCGGAGGCTATCATTAACGCTAGGAAGAGATGGTTGCGGAGCAAGACGGTCCAGGAATTCTTGGTGAGGTAGGAGAATTTGCCGGATGAGGATGCCACTTGGGAGAGTGAGGAGATCTTACAGCATCCATCACTTCAGTTGCTTGAGGACAAGTAACATTTTGCTGGGGGAGACTGTAATATTCCTAATTAGCTATGGCTAATTGGAATATTCGATTTTGTTCGATTTTTTCCTTCTATAGTTATTTGTAAATAAAAAGTGAGGAAGGGGGAACATAACTCACTTTAGAATAAAAGGTCACTTCCTAGGTAGCACAACGTTGTGACTTAAGGGGGAACTAAGGGGGCCAAAGGGGGACGTGGAAATGGGGCCCACGCAGACACATGTAGGGACTACACAAGAGGGAAAGAACACATGGCAAGAAGGGGATCACGCAGGAGAAAGTGAGCCTAGGGATTGTGAGAGGCAGAGGCTATAAAATAGAGAGGAACCCCCTCATTTGAGATCATTCTGGTTACGAGCATTTGTGATAGTCATTTCAACTTAGAGCACGCTGGTTGTTTAGCTAGTTTGCAACACTGTTTAGTGCATTGACTGTCTCCGTTCAGATATCTCATCCTTAGCCCCGGGGGACTTCGAGTGCCTGCTCAAGCAAGGTTTTTCCATTGGCATTCCAACAGTAGATTCATCAGCATTTCAGCAGCAGTTTCATCAACGTCTTTGAGGAACTGCGCAGAACCCCAAGGGGGTGATTTTCGGGGGTCGACCATTTCAGAAAAGCTTTCTGGGTTTTCTTAATAGAGTCTGATTCCAGAGTTTTAGCCTTTTTTGAGGAGGGGAGCAGCCCCAAATCCTCATTCTATTGTCAGCAACAACAACAACACTACAGTTTCCCAGCAGTTGGGACGCAGATCAGTGTGAGGCCATTCCAGGAAAGCTTTCTGGATTTTTTCTGGGTTTCTTAAGTAGAACCTAAATCCAGAGTTTCAACTTTTTCCAAGGAGGGGAGTAGCCCCAAATCATCATTTGTTTTCTAGCAGCAACAACAGCACAACAACAACATCCACGTAGAGAGGTCATTCTTGTCATTTTGAGAGTATTTCTTCACTTTCCTTGTGCAAATTGAGGTGCCATCTGTCTAATCACCTCTTGTACTCATTTATTGCTCAGTATAATAAAAAGGCCTAGCATTTCTCGTTGCATTTCTTGTGTATCTACTTATATTTCCGGTTTACATTATTATATATTGTTCCACTATTATTTTATCACTTCTGGGTTATTATATCATTTGCACATATTTGGTTGGAGTTTTTGCTAGGGTTTGAGGAATATTTTGGGTTAGGAATATTACAAAGCGTCGATAGCCTTTAATATTTCAAAGGAAATGACAACATAGGGTTTAATGAAGGCATTGGCCAAACTATATGAAAAACCCTCGACCTCGAATAAGGTATTTTTTATGAAACATTTATTTAATATGAAGATGTCAAAAGGTGGATCTATTGTTGATCATTTAAATGAATTTAATACAGTTACAAGTTAGTTAAGTTCTGTAGGGGTGACTTTTGATGATGAAGTTAGGGCTCTGTTATTTCTATGCTAATTGCCAGAAAGTTGGAATGGTTTAGTTATGGCCATTAGTAACTCTATCTCCAGATCTAGTACTTTGAAGTTTGATGATGTTGTCAGTGCAATCCTTAGCGAGCAAATGCGACGGAAAAGCTCTGATGAGACATCAGGTAATGCTTTGATTGCAGAGACTAGGGGAAGAAAAATGGAAAGAGGAAAGAGCCTAGGATATCGCATTAAGTCGAGGAAACACAGATCCAAGTCCAGATCGGGGATGGTGTGCTGGAAATGTGGGAAGAAAGGACACCTTAAGAAAGACTGCAAGTCTAGGAAGGGAAAAGAAGGAGACGTGCAATAAGAAAACAATCATGAAGCGAATGTGATAGGTGATGTGTTGCAAGATGCTTTGATTCTTTTATTACAAAATATTATTGATGCCTAGGTGGTAGATTCAAGGGCCTCATTCCATGTCACACCTAATAGGAAACATTTTCATGATTATGTTCAAGGAGTTTTTGGACAGGTTCGATTGGGTGATGATAAACCCTATAAAATCATTGGAATGGGTACAATTTTAATAAAACAACAAAATGGAAATCAATGGCTATTGAAGGAGGTAAGGCATGTTCTAGATCTGAAGAAAAATCTAATTTTAATAGGGCAGTTAGGAGGTGAAGGTTGTGTAACTACTTTTATAGATAAAACTTGGAAGGTCACTAAAGGAGCCGTGGTAATAGCAAAAGGAGAAAAGGTTGGTACATTGTATTTATGCAATGGTATTTCTAATTTTGTTAATTCTTTAACCTCTAAGGAGAATATACGACATTGTAGCATCATAGGCTCGAGCACATGAGTGAGAAGGGGATGCAGATTCTTCACTCAAGAAATTTGTTGGCAGGTTTGAAGCATGTTGATTTAAAATTTTGTGAGAATTGTGTTTGTGTAAAACAAAAGAGAGTCAGATTCCTCAGAATTGGGAAAGAAAAGAAGAGCGAAAAATTAGAGCTTGTGCATACAGATGTATGGGGACCTACTCAGGTATCATCTCTCGGTGGCTCTCGTTATTATGTTACTTTTATGATGATGCAACGAGAGAGACCTAGATTTATTGTATTCAAAATAAATTAGATTTGATACTTTCAAGAAATGGAAAGCTTTGGTTGAAAATGAGACAGGAAAAAGGTTGAAGTGTCTCAGATCAGACAATGGAGGTGAATATTGCAGCAAAGAATGTGATAGGTATTGTTCAAATAATAGAATTCGTAGAGAGAAGACAGTTCTAGGAACACCACATGAAAATGGTGTGTCAGAAAAGATGAACAAGATAATCATGGAGCATGCAAGGTGCATGAGATTGCATGCAGGATTGGCTTTACAATTTTGGGAAGATGTTGTAGATATTGTTGTTTATCTAATAAACAGAGGGCCTTCAAGTTCCTTGGATGGTAGTATTCCAGAGGAGGCATGGACAGGTAAACATTAGGTAAACTACTCATTTCTAAAAACTTTTAGTTATGAAGCCTTTGTCCACATTAATAAATAAAATAGATAAAAGCTTGAGGCAAAGTCAAAGAAATGTACCTTTATTGGATATGGTGTTAATGACTTTGGTTATCACTTTTATGACTATGAAAAACACAAAATCATTAGAAGAAGAGATTTCATATTCAATGAAAAGGTTTTGTATAAGGATTAGATGCAGGAAAAGAAACAGGAAAAAGAAAACAGAAAATACACAGTGCTTGATGAGATCACAGAAAAAGTGAAGGTGCATGAAAATCATAATGATCAACAGTTAGAACAACAACAACAAGCACCTCAAACCCCTTAAAGTGGTGTTAGAATATCTACCAGGATAAGTAGACCCCCTGAACGATACTCTCCTTCATTATATTATGTATTGTTGACTAATTCTGGCGAACCAAAATGTTATGAAGAAGAAGTGCAGGTAGAAACTAGGAAGAAGTGCCCGAGCAAGACATGAAAGAAGAGATGGACTCCTTAACAGATAACCAGACTTAGGACTTAGTCAGGTTGCCTACAGGTAAAACAACATTGCAAAATAAATGGGTTTACAGGTTGAAGGAAGAAGATGGAGGTAGAAAAAGGTATAAAGCTAGACTTGTGGTGAAGGGGCTTGCACAGAAAAAGGGTATAGACTTTGATGAGATATTTTCTTCTGTCGTTAAATGACTTCAATCAAACTATTAGTCTAGTAGCATTGAAGTTTTCTTCTGCGGCAGTTAATGTAAAGACAACCTTCTCCATGGGATTTGGAGGAAGAGATATATATCGCAGCCACAAGGATATGAGGTAAAAGGGAAGGAGAAACTAGTGTGTAGGTTGAAGAAGAGCTTGTATGGCTTAAAAAAGGTTCAAAGGCAGTGGTATCTAAAATTTAATAGGTTTATGTATGAACAAGGTTATACTAGATGTCACTTTGATCATTTTGTTTATCTCAAAAGGCAAAATGATGGCAGCCATATTATATTGTTATTGTATGTAGATGACATGCTTGTTGTAGATTCTAACATGCAGGAAATAAATGTGCTCAAAAGAAAATTGGCAAACTCATTTGCAATGAAGGATTTGGGTGCTGCAAAACAAATCCTTGGTATGAGAATAACTAGAGACAGGAAGAATCGAAAATTAACATTGTCTCAGAGTGAGTACATAGAAGGTTGTTGAAAAGATTTGTTTGCAGAATGCAAGCCTGTTAGATACATATGGCTAGCTATTAAACTAAAGTAAGGAGGTGTGTCCCAAGCTTGGAAGATGGCTAATGTCTAAAGTCCATATGCATCGGCAGCGGAAGCTTAACTATGGCAAGGTTTGCACAGGCTAATATTGCACATGCAATGGGAGTGTAAGTAGGTACATAACATCCCTGGAAAGAACATTGGATGGGGTGAGTTGGATTCTCAGTATTTGAGAGGTACCGCAAATCATGCATTATGTTTGGTGTGTCAAACTATTCTCTACAGGGATTGTTGATGCATATATGGCGGGTGAAGAGATAACAAGAGGAGCACAATAGGTATTGTTTTATTGTAGTGGACAACTTTAGTGGGTTTCAAAACTGCAAGTGTTGTGCACTCTCAACAACGGAAGCAGAGTATGTTGCTACTATAGAGGCTAGTAAAGAAATGATTTGTTACAAAGGTTTTGGATGAATTGGGTAAGAAAAGGAGTTGGCAGGCTAACGTGAAACTAGAGTGCCATACATCTTAAAAGAACTCTGCATTTCATTCCAAGACTAAACATATACAACTCAAGTACCATTTCATATGGTCAGTGTTGGAAGATGGATAGTCGAAGCTAGAAAAGATACACACTAGCCGTAATCCTGCAAATGTGTTAACAAAAGTTGTAACTAGGAAGAAACTGAGATATTGATCGGTTTCAATTGGTCTTCAAGTATGATGATGAAGATGAGAAACAACCAGGTCCAAAGTGGAGTCATTGTTCAACAAATGAAACAGCAGTGGAGTTTCTATAATCAGTCTCTAAGTGGGAGATTGTTGGGTGTGGAGCCTAATTATCTTCTTTATTCAGAGGTATCACTGCATTGGACCCCAGTTCGTAATGTGGCGGCAACGCCACCTATAATATTTGCGCTGCAAGGGGGGTCTAGGGGTGCAGCAAACAATCTTTAGGAGCCCCCCCCCCCGGGCAGGGGATCGGGGGCAGCACCCCCGAAGTTAAAAATAGATGTAAAATTGCCTTGTAAAATGTTGTAATTTCGTAGTCAATCTGGACCGTTCATTAGGCGGAGATCTGACGGTAGAAGTTATGTTTAATTTAGGGTTTTTTGCCCTAGAAGGCAACCCCTTGCTATTTATGAGGGAATTGTATTGCGTCTATGTAGATCTGTATTCTGAGTAAGAAAGAGAGAAGAGATTGTGTGAGAGCGAAGAGGGAATTACACGTAGCTAAATTGGGTGAATCACGTATATCTATGTCTCTCTTGTTTTATGTGTTTATATTTCTGCAATATATTTTATGTGTTCCATTGCTCTGTAACATATAATTTTCTAACATTTAGAAGGGTAAAAGAAAGCAAAAATTTAGGCCACATTTCCATTACTTGACCTTGGAAATTGGGTCAACATAGTAACTACCTCCTTCTAACCTTAGCTAGGGCTAGACTATGCCATTGACTTTCATTCTTCTTTGGGACTCTAATAGGTGGAGAATTTCCAAGGCTTTAAGTGGGTTGGAATAGGGTAAAACCTTGTTCACATCTAGCTCCATGAACCTCTCATCCATTCTTATGTTGAAAGCATCCTTGTCTTTAAATGTGTAAACTTGAGTTAATATGGATTTGACTGCAATTAGAAAGTATTTAAATGGAATTACATGGTTGGCGGATCCCTCAAATATAGGGACAAAGCAGGAACATGTTCAAGATATAGGTGATGATTGAATTTCTAAAAACAACTAAGGAAATTGAGTTGGATGAGAAATTTTAAAAGGAGCTATCAAGGGATCTCACTCCGTTATATAATATATTTGGCATAAATACTTATAGTAGCTGTTAATATTATTAATATAATTTTCAAAGCATTTGTTTGTGCATGAAAGTAGAAGGAAGTCAATGTTGTGCGAGTATTTGCATGTAGTGTTGAAATTTAGATTCATTCTTTTATTGTAAATAAATTAGTAAATAAAAGTGATCAAATTTTTATGGACCAAATTTATAGAGAAATAATCTTTTAACAAACATATTCTTGTTCTGAATACAATTCTTTTAAAAATATAATAAAAATTTTAAACATCAAAAAAAGTTTTACCATAATCTAAAATCCATTAAAGAGAAACAATACTTCTATAAAATTTACCAATTTTTAAGTCAACTTAATTATTAAAAATTCTTTAAATTTTAAATCAATATAAATTTAAAAAATATGTATTACCAAAATTTAGGGATTAAAATTTTTGTTACACAATTTAATTTCAACCATTTTTTTCTAATGTTTTAAAAATTAGGAAAGTTAAAGTCAAAAAAGCATATTGCTTAAATATTTGCAATATGTCCCCCCCAAAGTAGTAGTTATAGTTAAAAAAACATACATGTCGAATGTTTGCAAGAGAGTCCTGGGAAAGAAGAAGTTATGGAGGATTTGTGAAATGAAAAAGTTTTTCCACTTTCATTGTTGTTGTTGTCATTGTAAATTTCGGCATAGAATTCCATTAATCAAAAAGAGTTTACATGAAGCTTACAATACTTACCTGAAGGCGAGGTTTTCACATAGAGACCAAGACCAAGACAAAATTGTAAGGAGACATCAAGGTAAAGATAGTAAAAGAAACAAAAGTATCACCCAATTTTGGGTTGGTTTCTAGATTTACTTTTTTTTTTTTTTTATTGCTTCCACCTAGCTATTCGGTGAAAGAGTAACTACATCTTGTTGAAGAATTCCTTGACAGATTGTTATTGCATCCTTTTTGGATTATGAGGAAATTGATACGTCAGCTCGCTTTACCGCTCCCAACAAAGCAGTAGTACTATATATTCCTGTGCGAAGTGCTATGCTTTTATTCTCTCTATTCTCCCCGTGATCCTCCTCTGAAGAGAACATTTAATCATTTGATTCATTGTCCTCTTGATCTGAAGATGAGGAGTCCTCTTCGTCCATAGGAGGCAGGCTGCATGGCTTCCAAGCCTTGGATTTTGTTTTCTGTTTTACTGGCTTTTGAGTGTAGGAGTTCTGTAGGTGTCCTATTTGATGGCATAGGCAACAACGAAAAGTCGTGTTCTCATAGTCTGGGAGCTTGATCCAATGGAAATCACCCACTTTCAGGTTGATTTTGTCCAACAAGCCTTTACTAATGTTGAGTTCTACATAGATCCTACTGAAAGTATAAACTCCACTTTGGCCTCGCATAAGATCTGTGGCTAGGAAACGACCCAGGGTATTTTCGATGCTTGTAAACACTAAATCATGCCACAGATGAGCTGACAAGTTTGGAAGTTAGACCCAAATGGGTAGCTTTATGATTACTGTCATAGAGGGGTCGAGATCTGGGAACCAAGGGGTCATGAAAAGCCCCACTTTTCTCAACACCACGTCTCTCCACTTCCATCAAGTAGATAGCAAGATCGACATTACTATATTCTCGAACTTGGTTTTGAATTTCCTATAAATGGAATACACTTTATTATATAAACAAGGTTAATTATAAACGTTATTATTTATGTGAAAAATATATTATATACAATATGTAATTATTAGAAGCGTAAACTATTTGAATTATGAAAATTTAAGAGGTGTTGTTTATTTTTGGAGTTTTTTTTTTAGAATCAATTTAATTATATTAATTATTAGGTTGATGGTAGAGATTTAACCTCCACGAAATATTCGAAAATATTATTAATAGTGGTTACAAATTAAAGGTTTAGATTTATCTCAAAAATAATTATATTTTTTGGTCTTTTTAATTAAAATAATTAAAACGACCATGAGCTAAGTTATATATGAGTTATGGTTTTTTGGCCATGTGATATTAGTAAGCCATATTATTGTAACAAAAATTATTTACGAATAAAAATTCTCCATGATAAAATTAGGGTAAATCTCCATGGTTAAGAATCTTGTAACATGTTTTTTCAAATATATATATGTTTAACTCATATATTAATTCTTTTCATAGTTCATAATACTAATTTAAAACAAAATTATACTTCAGTTATTTTTTTCTTCTTTTTAATTTAGTAATGTAGAATGTGTTATGAAGTAAGAGTTTTCATGTCTATCAATATTTATTAACTATTTAATTTATCTAATTATACTAATCTTATTTTTTTATTTTCGAAAAATTATAATATATATAATATATTTAAATTTGTTTTTTCTTATTAACAATTCAGTTTTAAAAATCACTACAAAGTTCTCACTTTTATTTAGGAGAATTTGCACATATATTGTTTAATAAAAAATAAAAAATACATTAAAATATTTGAAAAATGAAAAGAAAGAAATTCTTTTCATTTGGATTATAATTTTTTTTTTTTTTTAAATTGTAAAGATAGTATTAAGGTTGTAGTCACATTAAAGATTTTAACGAAGTCTTTTAAGAGCATTGAGGTACAAGCACTTACACACATTTCATAAATGTATAATAGATACTAGAGTCCATATAACTTTGAATTGAGTTGGAAGTGAGAATGAGTAGAAATTTTAGAAGGAAGTCGGAGTTTGTCATTATGCAATCAACAATGTTCACAAAAGTTCTATAGTTGACGTCATTTCCATTTACTTACATACAATATTTAGGCTTGGACAAAGTATGTGGTTCCTATTTTTAAGAGTGCATTGATCTTTGATTTGTTTTTGTTGATCTCCAATTTCTATTTCTAGAATCCTCGACTCCTCCATCTTGTTCATTGCAAAACTAAGTAGCTCATATTGCAACAAGCTTCCGTGACGTCATTTTCACATTATCAAAGTCCTTTTTGCAACGAACTGAACTTTTAGAAAACACAACCATTGTCACAACAATGACAATGATTCATGGTCCTTCCCAACTTTTGAGGGGTAGATTGACTGACGCTAAAGCCATGGAGGAGTTAGAAAAAAATTCTAAGAATTCAAAAATTATCAAAACAAATGGACTCCTCAAGTTTTATCCCTCTCACCAATGTTGGCTTTAATGTT
Organism: Pinus taeda; assembly: GCA_000404065.3. Lineage (NCBI taxonomy): Eukaryota > Viridiplantae > Streptophyta > Pinopsida > Pinales > Pinaceae > Pinus > Pinus taeda. Next base: position 340,108 of record APFE031607814.1, read on the forward strand.
AAATAAGGTTACCATTAATAAAGGGATAGACACTTCAATTTCAATTTTATAGGTAGGAGTTATATTAAAATATAATTAATGTAATTATATACATTAAATTATTGGTAAACATTGATAGACATCAATTTATGATAAGCATCAAAATACTTGTTTTCATGATACATCTCATTTTGCCTAAAAAAAAACATTAACTAAATTATAATTTTATTTTAAATTTATTGTTTTTAGGATAAGTATCAAAACACCTGCTCCTGCATACCCTCCTTTGCTAAATTAAATATAAACATTAACTAAATTATATATACTATATATATAATATATATATATATATATAATATATATATATATATATATATTTATATTTGTAAATCAGGTTCTGTTCATTTATAAAGGAAAATACATAGATATTAAAATACAAGTAGTCTCACCCCAACCGGTTTGTTGACTAAAACTTGCACCATATGACAAAGAAACAGTAGCAAAACTAAAGGAACAATCCAAAGCTTATAAGGCCAAAAACACCAAAAAACAAACAGAATCAGAAGAACACTTGTGACCAAGCTCAATTGTCAGAAGTAATTGACGTTGGGTTGTCTGGACCAGTCCTTGGAGGCGGAGGGGGATGATAGGTACACTGAACATGTTGCTCAAAGTGAGCCATCCACGTTTCTAGCTTCTCCACCTTTTCAGATAGCAGATTTTGACCACGCCAAACCACCACAATTCTTTCTCTAACATGACATTGAAAGTAATGCAGTTGATTTAACGTAGCAATGACAACCTCGTGTTCTTCCTTTTTGGCCCTAGCATAAGCTTCCAGGCGATCCAAAACAGACTGGAGCAAGTCATGACACGCATTAGAGAGACTTTGTCGGCCAGCAACACTCCATCCCCATGTGCCACAATACCTTTCTTGCCACCACCAGTTGCATGACCACCCCGCACTACTCTCGCACCGTCTTTTCCACCACGAGCTCCCGACGTCGCTCGAATCACACCTCCAACAACTTAACCACCCCGCTTTGTCATCATTCCAACCCTCGGCACCACCTTCGACACATTGTTGCATCCTCCCTGGCTGGTTGAAGCTCCCCTCTACTTGGGCTGGGAGTGGGAATTACGCGACACAGGTCGCATGGTGAGGGCCTAGGGATACACCTCTAAAACAAGATCAACGACGAACAACAACACCTCCCGACAATCCGAGAAGCACAATGAGGAAAAAGTTAGCCTCGAATTATCCAGCATACGCTTACTCCTCATAACTGACAACCACCACTCTCTAGCCTGGAGAGTTGTAAGCAAACCCACATATAAAAAACACACCATCCAAACTGAGACCTTTTCTTCCCCTCTACTAGGGAAAGCACCTGGGAACATAGACGCAGATAGAAGGACTTGACACAAGAGCACAAACACACAAGATACGACCCCAAGCCAATTACTAGCCACAACAGACACCTCCATATCGCCCTTCCACCACCGAGCCTAATTTTTGCTCACCCAGCAGTGGGTCTCAGGAATCCGGGGAAAAACCATAGAGAGAGGAAGACCCAAAAGATATGCGACGGACATGAGACTCAGACACCCTCCCAAACACAAATAACAGTCAGGGAGAAAGCTAGCAAGTAGTGTAAGAGCGGGCACTAAGGTCGATCAAATTATCATGCATAATTCTCTTAAGCCACTAACAAAAGCGAGAAACCAGGCAATGAGAGAAGAACTTAACACTTTTGTGAACTGTTCACAGTGAAGGAGACGAAAATGGCGAAATCGCCGCCACTCCCAGACTGATCGAGGGCAGAGAAACCATACAAACTAGCAGTGCTCGGACCACAAGTTGTCAGCCACCATACTACTATAACAATATAGCATTCTTGAACCTCAACGAGTGCCATAAACCCACTTACCTCTCCAGCACATAATCTCGAAGAGAATGAATGAGACTTTGCATGCAACACCGTTAAACTCACTATACACCATACATAATGGGAAGACAGGGTATCTATCCTCCTTCCCATCCACCGAATGTACACATTTGTTGCACACACGTCTAGTAAGCCTCAATATTCATCACCCCCATTAGGGAAACTAAATTATAATTTTATAATTAAATTACTATTGTTTTTTTCGAGGAAATATCCAGTCAGATCCACCTTGAGGGATCACATCCTGCCAACTTATTAACATAGCCTAACCCTGAGGCCGTTGAGGATAATTGATCCCATGACCTCCTATTAGGGAGGTGATTTAGCAATGAGAACTTGACTAATTGAGCTAACTTTTGGGGCGGTTTAAAATTATTATTGTTTTTAATTATAAAATGAATTAATATAAGAGTTAAATTGTGAAAGTGCAGATAACTCATTAAATCAATTATATCTATTTTAAAAAACATGTAACAATATCTTTAACCATAAAGATTCACCCCCACTTTACCATGGGAATCTTTAATTTGTAAATTACTTTTGTTACAATATCATGACACAATACCATGACTTATCAATATCACATGCCCAATATGACATTTGTTGACATAACATTTTTTTTTAATTAATTAAAAATGAGACAAATTAATTAATTGAGCATAACAAACTTGGAGATAAATCTTAACCCTTGATTTGTGAATGCTACTATAAATATTTAAACATATTCCATAACGGTTAAATCACTGCCATTCAACTAATAATTATTATAATTAAATTGAAATTTTGGAGGGCTTATTCTGAAATGGATATGCCTATGGCGTAATTATTCAAAGCACAATTTGAATAGGTGTTAAGCTCATCCTTCATGTTTCTCTTATGATATGAGATAAATTATGAGGATGTGAGTTCATCTTACTGTTTTGACACTTTATTATAAAGGGCACATGGGATCATTGTCTCTCAAACCCTTATGTAATTACAAAAACATCTTTAACATTTAATTACTTTTTATTTTTATTTAAAAAAATATAGGCACTTTGCACTGTGTCAAATGAGGATTACATAGACCAAAAATTTTCTACTACTGGTATGCTCGAAAGGAAACCATATCAATAGCATAACTAAGTCCTTGTCTAACTAGAACATCTTGTTAACATAAACTTATAAAAACATGTTGGTTGTGCCAGACCTTAATATAAATCTACATGAGAAGACAAAAAATCCTACTAATGTTGCAAGCAAAAAAACCAGTGAGTCATAACAAGTATTGGGTAGGATCTCCAACAATGTGTGTTGGTTGGTCATTACTCTCCTGGCTAGAGTGGTCAACTTGTGGTCTATAATGTCAATTTTTCCTCTAAATTTGCCAATTTGATAGAAGTCTCCTACTAGGTCCTCCTACCTCCCTATACCACCCACAATGTTCAAATGATGTTTAACCTTGTGCACTTGTGCAAGCTTTGTATAATAATTAATAAAATACTGAAACACATGCAATACACCAAATATAGTAAGAACCACAACACCTATCATGTAAATTAACAAGAAAAAAGCAAAGCTACTCCTAAACACCCACTTTAAAAATCTTCTAACATTTAAACTTAATAACGATTAAAATAAACTTAATAACAATTAAAATTTCTTTTTAATCGAATTCAATAAAAAAAAATAACTCTTCAACTCTGAACTTATTAAGAATCAAATAACTATTATTTTAAATCCTTTGTCACTTTCGCCTTTTAAACATATCATCTTTAAATACACTAAATCCCTAAAACACTAGTGATATTATTTTTATTTCATCAATAACTATTCCCAAAACTTTTGACCTAACCAAATGATCAACCAATCTTACCGTGCCTCTCCTAAATTTGATTTCATTTCCAAAAGAAAAGAAAAAATCAAATCCATATCAAAATTCAAATAACGTGAAAAAACACGTGTCCAGCCTCATCCGTGTGTAATCATAACCTAACGGTTGCCCTGCGTCATTTTAAATCAAATGGTCATAATTGTTACGCAAAGTCCCCAAATTTATTTGTTGTATGTTGTCAATATCAAAATCAAAATCAACCTACTTGCATATTCATGTTAATCTTTCACCACCTCTTCACGAGTTTCCAGAGACAAAAGCATTTCAAAGTTATTACGTGGAGTGACGAAATTAGCCTTATATCAATATTTATATTTTGAAAATGACACATAGGATCACCGTCATCAATCACAGGGCCCCACTTATTTTGAAAATCACACATAGGATCACCTTCATCAATCGCAAGGTCTCAGTTCATCACGAGAATGTCGTTCCATCGCATAATCATAATTTTCTAATGTATTTAATAATAAATAAATAAAATTATTCTTTCTCTTATGTTTTCGTTGGTTAATGCTCATATTATTAATTAATAAAAGTTTATGCCAAAATAAAAATATTCTCTCTCTTATGTTTTTGTTTGTTAATGCTCATATTATTAATTAATAAAAGTTTATGCCAGTGGTTTGAGTAATTTATGTTT
>APFE031607814.1:345025-393766 GCA_000404065.3 Pinus taeda
AATGAAAAAAAAATATTATTTCTGGATATCAATATTATAATTATATCAAAATGAATGAAAAAAACAGACATTATTTCTGGATATCAATATTATAATTATATCAAAATGAATGAAAAAAAACAGACATTATTTCTGGATATCAATATTAAAATTAACTATTAGTGTATTATTATTATTTTTAATTTAATAACAATTTTTTTCCTAAAATTTAATTAGCTTTTAAAAATAAATTTATCCTAAACTTAAATTTAGATATTTATGTTTCACTATTTTACTATTTCACCGTTAAAAAACAAAATTCCAAGATTTTGGTTTGGAAAAAATATATGATATACTCAATTTTCTGAAACTAGAACATATTTATCTTTATTCTAACCTAAAGCACGCATGAAAAATAAGCATAAAACTGTGGGTGCTTCTTAAGCTTTCACATAGAAAAGACAGAAAAGTAAAGAAGTCAAAACTTTAAGCAGTGATGACCTACCTAAAATCCCTATTATCTTATTGAAATTGCCAAAATTATAGCATTTCAAATCTGTTAAAAAGATAAATGAATAATTTACAAAGTTGAAAATACTTAATAACTTACTTTATCTTTTATAAGATAAAGCCCTTATTATTCCGTGAAGTACAAACAAAAAATTAATAATAATCGATGATGATTCGAATACGTGATTGGACCAGTTTATTTATTTCAAAATCACTTTCCCTCTTCTATCTTTTCCATTTTCTCCACTGGCCTCAACTCGGCTCCCCTGCGGAATGTGTGAACAGTTGTGTGTATTTTTTTAAAATCAGTATTGCCATTTAAGTTGGTCCCAGCACCTTTACTTTAATGGTCGGTCGGGGCAGCTAGCTTTACCATCTCCCCACCTAAGTTAAACTGGCGTCTTCCAATTTTAGTGGAGACTGGTAATCTGATGAGCGGTTGGCAGAGTTTGATAATTAGTAGGTAGCATGTCGGGATCTTGAGCACCCACGGCCCTGGTTTTTCCTTTCCTGGAAATACGCAATGACGTGAATGAGAGCGGCAAGTTGAGAAGTTGGTGTCTGCCATTAAATTAGAAGTGGATTAAGTCTTAATCAGTCGCCACTAAAGAAGAATCCAACAACGGCACAGGTAAAGCCACGTAAGCCATTCGCTGACGTGTACATTTTGACAGGCCCTGCAACAACGAGGTTGGCCACTGGCCGGCCCTAACCTGGCAGTGCCCGTGGCGGTTCACGGTTTAAGTATCAAAATCAGGAGGGAGGAATGGAGCCATTTTTCCTGCCTGATATCCACGCCACTTTGGCGTGCACTTTTTTTATATGAATTTGGAGCAGGAAGCTGGTCAAATATTCTTAATATATTATATATATATATTTGTGTGTTGTTGCTGCTTTTCTGGAAGAATTCGGCACTGTCGAGACGTCTTTCCCCGAATTTGCTCGCCTCTTTTTGTTCAAATTCAAAGCGCCGGCTCATATTGAATTCAACGTCAGTCTCAGCTGCGCCACCAATTCTGTTGAAAACCGCAATTCAAGAGTCTAACAACCCCGCGGAATCGAACTCTTCACCATTTGCATATTGTTCCGGTTTTATCCTGGATTTCCCGCGCAGCTCAGACTGGGTTTGGGCCATGGAGATTTCGTAGCATAAGCGCATTGCAGAAATGGAGAAATCGGCCAGGTACCCGATCCACCGCAGGAGGCCACATAATTTCCCGAAAAAACCGGCCTTAAGTAGCTTGACAATTATTATTTTAATAGTTACAGTAATAAATGCTTTCGGTCACCTAGCCTCTGGAGCTGCTTATAGCGTTGTGAAGTTGCAGCATCTTTATGCCAACCGGGAAGGTTCCAGCTCTGCAAATAACGGCAGAGGAATGAGTAGCGAGCATTTCGAAATGCTTAAAGCTCATGACAGAGCAAGGCATGGGCGTATTCTCAACACAATTGTGGATTTTACTCTGCAGGGCACAGCGGATCCTTTTGTTGCCGGGTGGGTAGGGTAATAACTGAATTTCAAGCTTTTTCCTCTTTCGTTCCTTGAATTTCAGTTTTGGTGTTGAGCAGTGGTTTGGCACTCACACGGATTTTTTTTTGGTTGCGCACAGTCTGTACTACACCAGAATTGAGCTGGGCACGCCACCCAGGCCATATTATGTTCAAATCGACACAGGGAGTGATATATTATGGGTGAATTGCAAGCCCTGTAATGCCTGCCCTTTAACAAGTGGTCTTGGGGTAAAATCCGTATTCCTTCCTGCAATTTCAAATTACAGCTTTCTTTTTTTCTCTGAGTTCAGGCTTCTGTGATTCATAATGTTTTGAGGTAATTTTTCTGGATTAATCACGACGAGCAATATTGACTTCTAGACATCCATTATAGACATCCTCTTGGTTGTGAAAATGGGTTGTTACCAGGACTCTATTTAAAATTTAGAGGGCAGAACCTAGTAATCCTACTGTTTTAAGGTTACTGAATCCTTTTCTATCTGAACTTTTAGTTCACTATCACATTGAAGAGCCCGTTACTCTCTTTGTCGTCTCGGTGAACCAAAGAACCATTGTTTTTGACATATGTATAACTCGCTTTCCTTTCTCAAAATATGATTTTTGACTCTAGAACCAGACTTTACTAAGGATCGTTCCTATTCGCTTGATGTCCTCTGAACTCAAATTTATATCAAAATCTAATCTTTACACCTAAATAATTGGTCCCCATATCATGAGCACTTTCTCACCTCAAGTCCAGCCAAGCCATGCAGTAGAATATTCACTTTCACTCAGTGTGCAACGAATTTAAATTTTTGTTGCGATATACTAAGCCTGTAGGTCCACCTTAGTACCAGAGGGGTTCAGCTCCAGTGGACTTGAATGAGCCATAGGTTTGGTGCTTGTCCAGTAACTGAAGTTTAAACAAACCGGAAACCATTTTTAGTTATAAACTCCTTTGGGTTTTAAAAACTTAGCTTTAGAGTCCAAATAAATACAATGGCTATTTTGACATAAACTTTTATTTTAAGACCTAGTAAATTGATTGGCTGCTCTTCCTTATCTGAAAATTCATTTTCAGAGAAAATATAAACAGGTTATTGCTGTTGCTTTTTGGGTATTAAACTTTTTCTAACTAAAAACTTTGAAAATCCCCTAGGAAGTGAATAGAGTTTTTTATTCTTTAAAAAAATTTAAGTTGACCTGCTTGCATTTCTCAGAGTGACCAATTTCCATTTGGTTTGCAGATCTCTCTTAATTTCTTTGATCCCCAAGGATCATCAACAGCAAGGCCTCTCTCTTGTATAGATTCAAAATGTGTTTCTGCAAATCAAATTTCAGAGTCTGTCTGCACTACTGATCGTTACTGTGGTTACTCTTTTGAGTATGGCGATGGAAGTGGTACTCTTGGTTACTACGTGTCTGATGAATTGCACTATAATCAATATGTAAATCAGTATATGACAAACAATTCTTCTGCCTTGATTACTTTTGGGTTCGTCATTTATATCACTCTTCTCAACAAACGTTTTAAGTTTTTACTTTATTTCTTTGGTTTTCTAAAAGCAAAGTAATTGTACTCTTTGAGGCTGCATAATTGAATTGTAAGTATTTGTTGTTTTCCAGTGAATTTGAACCTAGTCCTTACTGATGTCTTCTATAAACAGGTGCAGCTACAACCAATCTGGTGACTTGACGAAGTCAGATAGGGCCGTGGATGGCATTTTTGGGTTTGGGCAGAATGATCTTTCTGTGGTTTCTCAGCTAAACTCTCAAGGATTAGCACCAAAGATATTCTCCCATTGTTTGGAAGGAGAAGACCGTGGAGGAGGTATCTTGGTACTTGGAGAGATTACAGAACCAGGCATGGTGTATACTCCCATTGTTCCATCGCAGTAAGTTGTATTTCTTGACGGCTTTAGTATGATTTCTTTTAAAGCACGTGATTAAATACCATCTTGACTCTTCAGTAACAACTTCAATAAGCTTTAGCTTTTATCCACTTGTTATTCCTGCTGCACATGAAAGTGTTTCTTAGTGATTGGCTGTCATTAGTTAAAATTCTTTGATGTGATACGACTTCATGCATGAAGTGTGCCAAGACCAGTGCATGTCGATCTTCTTGGGGTCTCGGAGCTGCAGTTACCTTAATTGTCATGGAAGGAAATATTTCTATTGTTGATGTTTAAAATGGAAGTGATTGTAAGTTGTGATGATGACATTCTTTGCACTCCGGCATTGCTTTAGTATGATTTTGGTCTTAAAATTAAAAATGCAAAGAAATTTTAAAATATTTCTCTGCAATGATGTGTTCCAGAACACGATGATATGATAATTGAAGTCCCTGCAACTATTTGGGGGACGATTTGATAAATAATTCACCAAACAAAAAACTAGTGAAGGTGCCTGTCCGATGGACGGTTGCACATTTTCCTTTTACGTCATATTATGTTATTCATGATAGCCTAAGTTTTTATTAGAAATGTTGCTAGATGTTGGAAATTAATTGAAATTCCTTTGTTTAAAGTGGAATTCTTGAATCTAGCATATAAGTTTGAGAAAAGAGTGTCAAGGATACTGGTTTCAGTATTCCAACATTTACATTGGACAATACTGAATGTGGCGTGGATTCCGCATTTAAATGTTCCTGGAACATTCTCAAAGCTGGGTAGCATTTCTATGCAAGAAATATACTTGATTTATCATGATAGATATCAGTGTTCCTGCTTTTCATTTTATAGTTTGTTCCAATTTCAGTGACTTGAAGTCACATAGCCAGACATGGTTCTATCTTTAATTTGATCTTGTAGTATTTCTGAATGAATCAATATTAAAATATATCGAACCTGAATGAACGCATAGGTCGGATGTTTTAAGTTTGACCGATTTCAGGAGTCTCTTCAATGGCAGAAGTTGGTGTCTGAAGCTAATAAATTTGCCTCCACTGTGACCGTAATGTTATGACATAGGACATTACTGGAGTTCTTGGTTTTCTTTGAATCTTTGGCCAATTTGTCATTTGCAGTGTCAAATCACAATGTATAACTTTTTAGTGCCAAATTCAGAGTAAAATACTCTCTGAAATACAAATAAAATAGAGGTTGAAAAATTAGCATTCTAATTATGTCTAAACTTTAGGTACCTAGCTGCAGCAGCAGAAGTTTGAAATGACAGTGTCCGACCTTCAACTCAACAAAATATTTGAAGATGTGTATTCTAATCATGATTGGAGGACATTGAAGCAATCAATGCAAGTTTGATCATTACATGCATAATTATGTTGCTTCAATCAGGGTAAAATTAAACAAAAAGTATTATTAGTTGTCAAATATCATTTTAGTGAAAGTTAGTCTGCTCAGTATTAGTAGGTGCAGAGTCATCGAACTCAGACTTGGTAAGGCTTCAAATGGTGATTTTGTTAAGACTTGGCGAACAAACTTGACCAAATAAAAAATACATAAAATATTTAAAATTTAATTTAAAAATTTCATATACATCGATGTAAATACAAACATTTACATCAAATACATGGAATTTAAGTTTTGGGATATGATACTTAAAGATTGAAGCTCTAAATGGATTTCCGTGTCCAAAATCATTAAATGACAAATTATAATCTAATGAGTACAATACTCTGTCATGAGTCATGACTCATCTAGAGCATCAGCTTAGGTTGAATCCTCAGGCCTGTCCTGAGGATCAGTCTCTGCAGCTGCTTTACTCCCCTCTTGAGGGCCTGTTCTTAAACGTACAACACCTGACTCATCGACCTCCAGTGGGTTAAGTGGCTCCAAGTCCAATTAACTGCAGTTGCCCTTTAGGATTTACAGGGTTTACTGGTTCAGAACTGGTTTGGTCAAAAACTGGTCTAACTCAGCTGAGTGAACTTGGCTCGGCCAAGTTTGATAACATTAGCATATGTGAGTTATTACAATAGAAGTTTCAAAGACTTCTCTTAGCATGAAGCATCAATAAGCATTCAAACTTTTTTGAAGGGTTTCAACTTTCAGACTGACTGGCAAGGTTTCTTATATATTTGGCATTTGCACATGTTTAACAACATGATCCTATATTATGGGTTTGGTCTATGTAAGCAGGATACTAAGAGGCTGCTATTGCTTGTCACAAGGCGATTGACTTTTTCTTGGTATATTGTCAGGCCTCATTACAATCTGAATCTTAAGGGGATTGCTGTCAATGGGCAGCAGCTTTCCATTGATCCTCAAGTATTTGCAACAACAAACAATCGTGGAACAATTGTTGATTGTGGAACTACACTAGCATATCTTGCAGAGGAAGCTTATAATCCCTTTGTCAATTCGGTAAGTACATAATCATTTTATTTTCAATTTTACCAGTGCATTCAAATTTTACTGATTGATGACTAAATCAAATTGTATGCAGATTGCTACCGCAGTATCGCAATATACACAACCTTTTATTTTGAAAGGAAATCCATGTTTCTTGACGGTTCATAGGTTTGTGAGATCATGTCCATATAATTGATAAGGGGCCTTTATTCTCTTTGTTTTGGTGGGTCTGCCATTGTGGTAGTAAAATCTTTCTGTTTTGTAATAGTGTGCTGATTTTTCTGAACTGATTGCTCTTCTGTCAGCATCGATGAGATATTCCCCTCTGTTACACTCTACTTTGAGGGGGCACCCATGGACTTGAAGCCTAGAGATTATCTTTTTCAACAGTTATCGCCTGTAAGAACTGTATCCTTGTTTTCTTCATGTTTACTCTGAAATGAAAGTTGAAAAACAGGAATGCTTTGACTTTACAATTTTAAATTTAAAGTATATACATTACATAGTTTACAATGTACATACATAGGTGCCACCATTAACCAACCCTTGCTATTATAATGTAACTTTCAATTCTAAATAACAGTAATGGGGGAACAAATCAACCACTGATCTAAAACTGAATTTGATTTTGTAGCAGGATACGAGTCCTGTATGGTGTATAGGCTGGCAGAAGAGTGGACAGCAAGCAACGGATAGCTCAAAAATGACAATATTGGGAGGTTAATTGGCATGCCCCTATCTCCCCTTCCTCTAATTTGTTTGCTCATCCCACTAGAAGGATTCCGTGTTGAATTTCTATTTTATGCCCGTGCCCTTTATTTCGTAGATCTTGGTTGTGTCATTGCAGGTGGATGTAATGTTATAACTTATAAGCTAAGCCATCTTTATTTTTTGTTGTTTTTTGAACACGTGTTGTGATTGACATCCTTCTTTGATTCTGTAAATGGACTCATTGGTTGTTTTTAGAGAATCCTTATTATGCTCCAGTCATCTACTTTGAGATATATGTGATAATTTAGTATGGTTAAATTTATTTACTGTGCAAGAAGTTTTAGCAGAGTGATAAATGCTTTGCATGCTTTCTTGAAACGGTTATATAATGACCTTTTCCCAATTTTTTCTATTCATTGCAAGTTCACTTAATGTGAACTTCACAGTCTCTCTTGTAGAATCTTAGTTAGGATGTCACATCAAACAATTGAATGTTTTAATTTGATAAACTGCAATTAAACAGTCAACATATGTTTGTCTAGTAAAAAGTCTAAAACTATGTTTTTTTTGGTTATTAATTTTTTTAATCTTTTTTTGTTTTTGATATAAAATAATTTATATTTCTGTGGCCTGTATAGCTAAAAATATTTACATTACACACAGGTTCTGTGGCTCTGGAGGGTCGCCTCATTCTTAAATTTCAACATCCTTCTTTCTGAAGGTTTGACTTTGAATATCTGGAGTACTTCTGATATGCCAAAAATTTGACTGTTCAAAACAAAATGCTGCTGCTGTAGAGCTACGGCTTTGAAAACCTTGCCTGAGCTCTGGACTGATTTAACATTAAGCCCAAATACAAATAAATCATTTGACTTGTAATGTTGACTTTTAGGCTCAAATGAGTGACTTTGACTTTGACATGGTTGATCTCCAAAATTAAGATAAGTATATTTATATATTTCCATCTGTCTATATATGTGTGTGTGTATTCTTTGTCGTGCATTTTCTGGGAAAACCCACCAAGCACTTCCATCTCTCTCTCTCTCTATATTATTATATATAATATATATATATATTCTTCATCATGCATTTCCTGGGAAAACCCACCCAGAACTTCCCCTCATTCCGGGGATGGTAACTAGGGTAAACTGGATTATGTAGAAGCTTGAAATATTAGTCAACAATGGATGTCAGTTGTGGGAATTGAACCTGGGTTGGGAGTATAACACTCCTCTCAATTGCCCGGGCTTCATCAAAACACTTCAGAACTTGAACATTTAGTCTTGAAGCATGCAGAGATCAGAGATTATATAGTTTTCTTAATGATATGGGGATGATAGAGTCTATTTTTATGTGATAGATTTATTCTTGCTCCTAGTTATTCAATGTTGCATATTTTAATAATAGAAGGGACCCAGCTTTTATCAGGCTCTTTAACAATATTACTGTACAGAGTTGCTGCTTATTTGCCTTTGCTTCATCTTCTCCTGTCTTTGGGATTGATTCTCAAAAATTGCGTCTAACTGAAAATGGGTATGTATCATGGGTTTGAATTCTCAACTCTAACTAGGTCAATAGGCAATGTGCAAGCCAAAATTAGAAGAGTTTTTGAAAAACACAGACGTAACTTATTTGTGAACAAGGGATCACTGGAAAATGACATTATTCTAAGATCTAACTTCTACTTGTAGGTATCCAGTTTAGTTTTCAAAGCTTGCTGTTGCAAAGCTGGAAAATGGTAGATGTTCTCTATATCGCTGAGAAGTTGGATTTTTTGTTTGAACCATTTAATATTTTCATAGCATGTTCTCATAGAATTGTTCTTTGAAGAAATTTAAGTGAAAATTGTGCTGTCACAGCATATTGAAATTCACCAATAGGTGATGCTATTTTTTGGGGAAAACCAAATCTAGTTATTACAAAGAATGCTATTATAGATGTTGGACTACAGACCAGAGATGAAAGAATAAGCGTGAATACTTTTCATTAATCAGAGATACATATAAATATGATGTTTACGACTGTTGGGTTCATATTCCAAGGTTTCCTGGACTCCCATTGATGGTCCATAATACATATTCCTTTCTGTAACCCTTATGATTATTTGTCTAACATTCCCCCCCCTTAATCCAAAGGGGTGTATGTGAGTCCATCCAAAGACATTAGGACAGCTGCCACTGGTTGAATGTGCTCTTTGAATCTAGTGGTTTAAGGAAGACCACAAACCAAATGCGTAGCAGAAGTCAAAGTATTCTACTGAATGGTGGTTTAAGGCTGTCCACCAACTTTGGAAATCACTTCTAACGGTTTGCAGTTCTTGGAACATTTTCAAATTTGGCTAGAAGTTGATGTCTTCTACTGATTGGAAGTGTTCACAATTGGTGATTTGAAGATGACCACAAATTATTGGAACTTGACTCTAAGGCTCAGCAATTCTCGGAACATTTCCTGATTTAGCTAGAAGTTGATGTCTTCAGCTAATCGGAAGTGCTCACAAATGGCGATTTGAAGATGACCAAAAAATATGAATGCAAACTAATGTCTAGCAGACGCTGTAATTCTTCTACTAAATGGTGGTTTCAGGTAGACCACAAACCGAGTCATGCTCATGACTTTGAGTTTGGATGCAACTCTTACTCTAACTCTAGGTTTGAGGCTCTGGTTCTAGATGTGGCTCAGGCTCCCTTGTACATGCTTGATTGATAGGGCGTCAAAAGTAGAAGCTTCACTGTGAATTACCTATATCAGTCCCTCCTTCTCAGATACAAGGTGAGAAAACAAAATTCTTTCCACAATGCTCACATGGATGAAGATAAGAAACTATGCTCGTCCATGTGGCCAACTCTATGATGGTGTCGGCTTCTACAAAAAATGCACCCATTTACAATGCAATTTAACACCATTCTAACTCTCGGGACTTTGTCATTCCTCACATTCAAGCTCAATCTGGAATCCTAGAACTTGATCCTAATCCCTATTCCTTTAGACTTTGTCAAATAGGGCAGAAACTCTAGTCCATCTCTTTGAACAACTTTCATCGTGACATCACATAGATAACTCTACCAAAGCTAAATCTAATTCAACTTCACCTTGATCTGGGGCTATCTCCCAAATGGAGGAGATTATCAACTTTCGACTCATGCAATACCTTTGTGAAGGAGAAAAGAAAGACAAGAAAAGGAAACTTTGGGCTAGTTTTATTCCTCATAAGGAAAGAAATGGCCAAGGTCTATGTTCAAATACAATATTTGATTGATAAATTTCTTAAAGTGGTAATTGAGATAAAAGTTATGCCCTTGTTGTAGAGATTCCATAAAGGCCATGGTCTCGATGCCAACGATGCATGCAAGCCCAAGTCACCTGACAAGAGGACACAAGACATGTAGGACACAAAAATACGAGTATCCGACACATGACACAATGATCCACCCACCCCGGAATAGGACGTAGATGACACATTATATATTATATATTAAAAATATAAAAAATTAGTGAATTATGCATAAATATGAAATATATAAAACATTTAGATGATGATGATACAAATTCAATACACAGCTAATGCATATAACGAAAATAGCATTGAGTTCAAATGAAATCCTTCTTTGAACCAAAAGTACATCAACAAAGAGGCCCTAAATGCCCTATATAGTCCAAAAAAATCATGCTACAACAAATAACTAGTACTATATATCATCAAAATCATTGCCTATATTGGGATCCTCATCATCAACATCTTCCTCTAAGCCTTAAAATAAGATAGACAAAAATTAACATGTCAAATCGAGATTTGGTTTGAGTGATGGGTGCATTTTTACTATGGTCGTGATAGAGGAGTTCAACAATCTATGCCACCAACATCAAGGTACATAGAGGGCTTGGTCCTTTTAATTAAATGCTAGTTCCATATCCTTATACATGACAAACTGCGATGGAAACATTGTAATCCTTGTTGAGAATTCAATAGGGCAATGAATATGTTAATTCTCTTTAACTTGATAACTGCTTGTGTTACCTTTTACCTTATTAGCTTTGATCCTTATTATTATAATGTGAGATACATCAAACAACTACCAAAACAATAAGAACATTGACACAGTATATAGGTTGCAAACCAGGGCCAAAACCCCTCCTCTTGAGGGGAAAAATCTTAAATATCTTCTCTTCTTATAGATCCTTCAATTGACGAATACCAAGACCTTGTGACTCAGACAAATAACCTCCAAGATCAAGATCAACTTAGCCTCCTGTTGCAAGAACTTCAACTTCCTACTGTAGATCCAAAATTCTGTCTCCTCGACAATTGTTGCTGCTCCTCTTGAAGACTTCGGTCTTCTTCGTATGGCCTCTTCTTCCCTTCGCTTGCCTTTCCTTGAGACTTAGGGCTAGAGAGACACCCTAAGTGACCTTCGCTTGATTTCTTTTCTCTCTTCTTTCCAAGATCGAATCAAAGATAACCCTTGCGCAGAAACCCTAACTTCGACTTGCACATGGGAGAGAGAACTAGCCCAAGCACTTCGACTTCCTTCAACCTCTTCTTCGTCCTTCTTCTTCGACCTCTTCTTGTCCTCTTCTTCGCAAAGAATGAGAGATGAGTGAGTGATACTTTTGAGGACGAGTTCCTCTCTTTATATAGGTCTCTTCAAAGGTAGACGTGGCTCTTCACTTTGGCCAACTTGGAGGGCATTTTGACACTTTAAAGACAAAAATAATTTTTTTTACAAGATACAATGTGCCCATTGGGGTCTTCAATATATGAAAATGACTCTTAGACCTAGGACAAACCCTAGAAGCACTCAATGGGTGCTTGACCTATAAAATAAAAGAACTTGAGCATGAAATCCATGCTCCAATAATAATAATTTCTTTTCATTTTATAATTTACAAGAATACATTTCATACTTATGAAGACCGAACCTAGTTACACATTTTTGAACAATCCTCCCAATCCTGAAATATCGAAAATTGTTAAGTTTGTTTGATTTTGAGTGGGATCTAAAATTCTACTATTTCCATACGAAACCCAATGAGGTTGAAACCACTCAAAATCTCGAGTCATTTCATGGTAAGGATGAAAATGAAATATAAAGGAGAATCTTTTTACTTTAAGAATTTAATATTACCAGTAATATCATTAGTAGGGCCTGGAAAAATCCACTTCCCAACACTTGGAATCCCTTCTAACATTGCTTGCTTAATTGCCCATAGTTGCACTTCAAAATCTCTGAGAGCTCCAAAATTGTGACTGAATTGCATGAGAATGCTGCAATAAATCAATTTCAAGATTTTCTTCACAAGACATGTGTCCAAATTTTTGGACACCAGTAGCGCTCGTGTTCGACATGAGTCAAACTTGTGTCACGTTCGAATCGTGTTAGACATGCAGGATTCAGGACATGTGGGGGGAGGGACGTGTTCGGTGACTTAGATGACTCTTATAATCTTTCTCGAAGTGAACCAATACTAAACCATTTTGTATAGTACAGTCTTGATCTAGGTGGATATTGGTGGCCACCTGCCTATTCCACTTGGATCCCCAACACTGTTTCTTTCCATTTCCTTAATTGTAGCACAATTTACTATTTTTGGTAGTTTATCGAGTCCTGAACTTCCAAAGCCATTTTGAGGCCCTAAACGACATTTTTTTCTTCTTTTGAAAAACGAACAAACTCGCAGCCTGTGGTAGGGGTTTGCAATCGAAAGTTGTAGTCCTCGGATACGACCCCGAGAATTTGATGTACCAACTATCCCCAACGGGGTCCACAAACTTTTGTCGCTTCATCTCCTAGGGTTAAGTTTTTGGATGTTTAGGGTTTTCCCTTTTTTCTCAATAATAAAAAGGCCTTCAAGACTCATTGTAACATAGTTCAAAAGACATGCATTTGCCACATCTCTTCTTAGAGATAAGCTACCATTGCCCGAGCTAGTTTATTTCCATTCTGCATGTAAACAATTTTCAGTACTTTATTGTTAATGAATTGAAGTTTTGTTTTCGCTGTAGTTCTGTGTTTCTGTTTATATCTGTATTTCATTTCATTTCTTCATAAATCTGGATCAGTGGTATCAGAGCAGTTTTCTCTTTCTTTGTTATTCTGTGCATGTCCCCAACGAGGTTGGGGTATAAGGAGTTGGGACTTGAACTCATTGAGCCTTTGCAAGACCGTCCCTGCTGACACCGACGACCTCCCATCGCGGAAGAAAAGAAAGACGAGGGAGCAGGAGATCCTATCAAACTATTTCTCGAAGAAGCCCTTGAGCGGTAAAGGAACCAGACGATGGACAACTTTGCCCATATCCTTCAGTGGATGCCCATCGACGACAGATCTTTGTCCAACAATCACTTTAGAGGCGCTGCCCCCTTTAAGGTACACTTTAACTTTAATATCCCTATATTCGAAGGTCAAATAGATGCAGATGTTTAGATAAATGGTTGAATCTGCTGGAAGGTTATTTTTCGGTCCATAGTTTCTCCGACAGGGGAAAGATTACTTTTGCACTGCTTAAAGCCGCGCTCCATGTCAAAGATTGGTGGGAAAATTATTGTGAGAAAAGAGCTGAGGAACCCACTTTGTTTATAGTTGCACCCTCTTGGAACTCGTTTTGAGACACTGTCAAGGAACAATATTACCTCGTGGGAAGCTATGAGGACAAGTACATACAATGGACTACACTACGACAACAAAGGGACCAAGATGTGCATGAGTTCACAAATATTTTTCATACTCCACGCACAAAGCTAGTAATCAAAGACTCTTAGGAACATCTGGTGCTCAAGTGTTGTGATTGTTTGCACAAATACATTTAGGAAGAAATGGAATTCCTAGACATCTCCTTGCTTGTTGTAGCATACCAATATGCTGGTAAGATTGAACAAAAATTTAAACAAAAGAAGCGTGACTTTGGATTTGCGAATCAAAATTAGGGAAAAAGCACCTCTAAATTGTAGAACAAAGGACAAAGCCAAGGTGGAGTGGCCCAGGACAACCCATCAAAAGCCGCAAGCAAAGAATGGCACCACGAAGACGAAGGACACAAGAAAGTGGTGCGAGTTCCACAAGAGCCCCACTCATAACACAAATGAGTGTTGCGCCAAGCAGTCATTGGTGGTCGAGTTGAAAGCTTCAAAGTTCGATGTATGTTTTGATTTTGAGCCAAAACCTGACAAGGGGAGTGACAAGGGGAAGTAGATTATTGACGCAAAACCCAGTGCCACTGTTGCCACCACCAAGGTCCAGAAGATATAGCTCGAAGATCTAGAGGAGGGGGAGCATCTCTTCCATTCACAGATGTGGTAGCCAAAAGAACTTCATTTCAGCAGAAGTCGTTAAATAGTTGGCCTTACAAACCACACCACACCCGCAACCATACACTATTAGGTGGCTACACCAAAGATGAGATCTTTGCGTTAGCCAACATTGCTGCTTTCCCTACAACATCAAGCCCTTCAGAGATGAGGTACTGTGTAATGTTGCTCCTCTTGAAGTTTGTGATGTGTTATTATGCCAACCATACTTATGGAAGCGTCATGCTGTGTATGAGTCTAGGCCTCACACTGTTATTGTTACTTTGGACAATAAGTTATACAGGATACCGAAGGTAGTCTCGCCTGCTGCCATCTCTTTGATCTCTACTAATCAATTTAGTAAGATCATCTCCCAGACTGGGAAATTCGTTTTATTTCTGATTCGCTCTTAAAGTAAGGGGAAGATAGTGGCCACATCCATGGCCCCCGAGAAGGGTTCCCCCACGCAACAGAAGTAGGTGGATAAGGTCGTGGAAGAATACTGGGATATCTTCTCCTCCCCCATAGGGTTACCTTTGCATTGTTAGGTCAAGCATTCAGTAGATCTGACTCCTAGAGCACCTCTACCTAATGGATCAATATATTGTCGCTTCATTCCGAAAAATGAAGAAATTGAGCAACAAATCTAGGAGTTATTGAAAAAGAGGTAGATTAGCTCGATTGTGCTTGTACAAAAGAAGGATGAAACTTGGAGACTCCGCATTGATTATTGGGCACTAAACAAAATCACTGTTAGGAACTGGTATCCAATCCAGTGTGGAAAAAGTCGGGAATAAATCCCGATTAAATCCCAATTTTTTGATTTTTTTGGCTGGCCGATTAAATCCCGATTTTTTGATTTTTTTTGGCTGGCCGTTTAATTTTGCCGACTTTTTGCCGACTTTTTCGAAAAACTCCCGACTTTAACGACTTTTTCAACTTTTGGACCCTTGCCGATTTAATCCCGACTTCGACTTTTTCCACATTGATCCAATCCCACAGATTGATGACCTTCTTGACTAGCTCAAGGGGGCCAATTATTTCAGCAAGATCGATTTGAAGTTTGGTTATCACTATGTTCCAATAGAACCCACAAATGTATGGAAGACTGCCTTCAAATCCAAAGAGGGCATTTTCGAGTGGTTGGTCATGCCTTTCGGGTTGATGGATGACATCTTGCAGCCCTTCACCAACTCGTTCGTGGTTGTATATCTGGACGACATCCTCATCTTCAACAAGAGTTGAGACGAGCACCTGCAACACATTTGGTAGGTCCTTCAAACCTTGCGGCAACACAAACTATGTGCCAACTTGGAGAAATGCACCTTTGGCATGAGCTAGGTCCAATCTCTGTACTACATCATTGATGAGAAAGGCGTGCATGTGGATCTGGCTAAGATCCAAGTCATTCGGGATTGGCTAGCCCCGACCACTCTAATAGAGCTTCGCAACATTTTGGGCATTGCCAATTTTTATAGGAGGTTTGTGTTGGGATTCTCTCATATCACTTGGTCTCTGAGTCAGGTTACCAAGGGCGGAGTGAAAGCAATTTTTTTTTGGTCCGAGTCCCAACAAAAGTCGTTCATTGAGCTGAAGCACCACCTCTGCTTTGCACCTGTACTCACATTGCCAAACCTGCAACAACCATTTGAAATTGAGACAGACATCTCCGACTATGCTATTGGTGAAGTTCTCACCCAACAAGGGCATCTGGTGGCCTATCACAATGAGACACTTTTTGATACAATTTAGAAATACCCCACCTATGATAAAAAGATGTATTCTATCGTGTAGGCATGCCGCCAATGGAAACATTATTCTGGGGAAGGAGACGGTCATCCACACAGATCACGAACCCCTCCAATTTATTCAGACATAAGGGAAGTTGTAGAACGATCGCCATTAGAAGTGGTCCACATATCCGTAACAATTCCATTTGTACATTAAATACAAAAAAATCATGTTGTAGATTGCCCTAGTCATCCCCCGGTTACAACACTGACCAATGTTCTCAACTCTTGTGGCCACGAGACCTCTGGATGGCCATAACTATATAAAAATGATCCAGAGTTCGCCACTGCATATCAGATGCTAGTGGATGGCAAACAAGTTCCAGACTTCCACCTCCAGGACACATTATTACGCTACTTGGGCCACCTTTGTGCTTCTTAAAGTGATTGTGCCAAGTTGATTTGGGAGGCGCACTACCGTTGGGTCACAGGACACTGGTGTAAAGAAAATTGTGGCCATACTCCATAAGTATTTATATTGGCCAAATCTTTGATAGAATGTTGCAAAATATATCAGATCCTGCACTTCCTGTGCCATCACCAAGCCAACCATTAAGAATCAAGGCCTGTATACTCCTTTGCCTACTCCTAGCCGGCCCTGGGAATCCATCTCCATGGACTATATGTTTGGCCTTCCTTCTACCAAGCATGGCAATGACCGTGTATTTGTGGTCGTCGATAGATTTTCTAAGATGGCCATATTCGCTGCCTGCAAGACAAGTATCACAATAGAAGCCACTGCCAAACACTCTTCTTTGAACGAGCGTGGGTACATTTTAGGATTCCGCAAACTGTTATATCAAATCAGGATAGCATGTTTCTAAGTGCATTTTGGTTGAGCCTTTGGTTATTGTTGGACACCAAGCTCACCAAGTCGACTGCATTCCACCCCAAACTGATGGCCACACAGAGGTCGTCAACAAGATGATCATGCACATACTACGCATGTATAACTCCAAACATCTATGAACACGGGATGAGAGCCTTCCCTATGTGTAACACAACTATAACATAGCTCTACATAGCTCGATTGGCCATAGCCCCTTTGAAGTGGGCTTGGGATTTCAAACATTATGTCCCCTTGATGTTGCACTGCCTTTTGCAACTACACATGAATAATTTTCCCATGTTCAATCTGACGCTGATAAAGCCACCAAGTTTATTGAGCGCATTCAACACACCTACTAGCAGGTTCATGACATCTTTGAGAAAGGCAATGCTAATTACAAACAACGACATGATCAACATCGGGTGCCACGTAAGTTTCAGGTGGGCAACAAATTTTGGTTACATATGTAGAAAGAACGCCTTATTGAGCCCATCAAAAGCTTCGACCACTTCGATATGGGCCTTACACCATCATCAAGGTTGTGGGAGACAACGCTTTCTAGCTCAGTATTCCTTCATTCCTTGGCTTGCACCTCGCATTCAATGTGGATCACCTTTGGCCATACTTTCCACCATTGCTGGACACATTAGACATTGCTGAGCAGTTGACACCAACAAAGCTCAACCCAGACTCCATTGAACAGGCCACCACAAATCGGATTATGGACACAAAGATAAAAAACACTCGCAAATAGAGGATCCCACTGTATCGAGTTGTCAAAGTTGGCCAACTTTTTCACCAGGGCAAGTAGCTCACCAGGGACCAAGTTTAACAAAATTTTCCCCATCTCATGGAGGCACTCAATGCAATGGGGACAATTGCTTCCTAAGGGTGGAGGACTAATTTAGGTGGATATTGGTGGGCACCTGCCTATTCCGCTTGGACCCCCAACACCGTTTCTTTTCGTTTCCTTAATTGTAGCAAAATGTACTAGTTTTGGTAGTTTTTCGGGTCTTGAACTTCCGAAGCTATTTTGAGGCTCTAAATGACATTTTTTTGAGAAGCGAGCAAACCTGTAGTCTACGACAAGGGGTTTGTAGTGGAACGCTGTAGTCCTCGGATAGATATTTTTAACGAGGTATCGTACACGTCAAATGAATATTGTAGCCAAAGTTACGACCCTGAGAAGTTGATGTACCAACTAACCCCAAAGGGGTCCACAAACATTTGGCGCTGCATCTCCTAGGGTTAGGTTTTTGGATGTTAAGGGTTTTCCCTTGTTTCTTAATAATAAAAAGGTCTTTGGGCCCCATTGGATACAGTTTAGAAGGCATATAGCTGCCACATTTTTTCTTAGAGATAAGCTACCATCACTTGAGCTAGTTTATTTTCATTCTACATGTAAACAATTTTCAGTACTTTATTATTAATGGATCGAAGTTTTGTTTTCGTTGTAGCTCTGTGTTTCTGTTTATATCTATATTTCATTTCGTTCCTTCATAAATTTGGATAAGGTCTACCGCAGACTCTGCTCTCATTAAACCTAATTGAACACCAAGACCACAAAGGGCATTGTAGCCATCAGATTTGCATTTTGCACAAATCATATCCGGTTGTCCATAAAAAATATTTCTTACCTTTACCCTTCACATGTGCACTAAAATACCTTGTCCTTAGGGTCACAGCCTTAGCTCACTGAAGTGGAGTGTAGGGGAATCCACAAAAACCAGAAAGGAAATTTTACCTTAGCTCATTGAATTAAAGTGTAGGCGAGTCCACAAAAACTAGAAAGGAAATCATTTAATTTCCTCCACTCCATATTTCCAAGCACGAGTTTTGTTGTTGTATCCCATGTCCCTAGTCACATGGTTAAAGCTAGTAGTTTTGGTAGCCAGGGAAGTTGTCCAAGCATGAACATAATATAGACAGAGGCTTGTCGAGCTCGATGAACATGGTTGCTGTGTGAAAACCCTTGTTCGAGGTCCAAAAATGGCATCTCGTCCAAGATTCGACCAGACATGCCAACGGGTTTTCACACATAAGCCAATAGTTTTGTTCCAAGATAGCACAACAATAAACATGATGTATATATCAATTCTATCTACCAACAACAATCTGATGTGGACGACAATTTGTGTAGTAATGGTTTTGGTGTTGGGATGCTATGGCGTGGAAGAATAACTTGATTTTGTCTTCCATTGAGTGCATGGTAGTGCAATACCTTCTTGAAAGAGCTAACGACGCACAAAAGAGGTGACGCAGCAGGATTAGGCACCAAGCATATTAGACAAAAGTGGGAGCAAACTTAAGAGAAAAATCAATGCACTAAGACAAGTACCTTAGAACTATGTGCACATAGAGAAATGACCATGCAAAAATGTTAGACTAGAGTAGGGCACAAATTTGATAAGTTGGAGAGCACCTAGGCTTGGCTTGCTTTGATACCACTGTTGGACTATAGATCGGATATGAAAGAATAAACATGGATGCCTTTCATTAATCAGATAGACATATAAATACAATGTTTATCACTGTTGGTTTCATATTCCAAGGTCTCTTGGACTCCCAATGAAGGTTCACATTCCTCTCCATAGCCCTTACGGATTATGTGTCTAACAATAGATACTAGATATAATTTGTATTGAGTCTTGACGTAGTCCTCAACGATGGCAAGGACAAGTTTTTATCATATTTGGTCTCTAATTGCTTGAATTTCCTTGTGCGTGAATTTATGTGTTATTTTGAACATTTTGTATATTTCTTAATTTCTCATAGTAGACTCTGAGTTGTGCGACCAAGTATGACTCGACTCGTAGTTGAAGGGCCTTCCAAGTCTAATCTGATTATAGGTTGTAACTATGTTTTTTTTTTGAAATAATACACCTTAAATTGTACGTAAAACATTTGGGTACAAAGTCAGGGAGTATAACTACCATGCTGCAGTCAACTGGCAATAAGGTCAGACTAAGGCCAAGCAGAAATATATTTGACATCATTAATCAACAAAACCTCTTAGATCTAGTTCGAGTTGATACTTTCAAAAGGATTCAAAAAAACCTATTAACCTTCAAAAACGTATTTACATGAGATCTTCTAAAGAGAATAGTGCTTGAGGACTAGATTATAGATAATATAAAATCAATGTCCATGAGTGACGAAAAGAGTATGCCAATGGGACTAGAGAGTACAAGCAGTTACAACAAATTGTGGGAGTGTAGAAGGCTACGTCTGAAAGCTAAAAGCTAAAAGATACAAGTGACTAAACAATACAATAAAGTAATAGAAAAAGAGAGCCACTATATATCATAAGGTAGAGTTGTAAAAAGAGAGATTTGCAATCACTGGGCATGCTGCATGCCAGTGAATGGCTCCTTGCAAGATTGAAAAAAGTCTATTCTTGTTGATTTGGGGTAGCATCGATGTGCTCTAGACATGAAAATTGGTGGAGAGGCTAAAGCATATGAGATCTCCAATACCCAAAAATGGTTTGGGCAGAATCTAACTAGTTTGGGAGATATTAAAATAATTAATATTTTTAATGGAGTCCCTAAGTCTAAACTTAGGAAAAATAAAATATTAATGTGAATTAATATAAAATTGTGTTAGAAGGTTCCAAAAGTCATGGATCAAGCTAGAGTTAATCTTAGCCGTTGATTAGAGACTTCATCTCGGTCGTTGAATTGTCAACGAGAAAAGTATAAGAGGAGGCTTGAGGGTCACTTGGAGAAAACACCAGAATGATTAGTTATTCATTTTGCTAGTGCGGGGTTGCTAAGCAAAAGTGAATCAGTGATCAGCAGTGAGGGGCAGTAAGCATTGGACATAGAGGCAGAGGCAGTGCCAAGAGACCAGCGCAAAAGCAGAGAGCGAGAGCAGCAGCCAAAGCAGGCCATGCAGAGCGCAACAAATACAGTGCAGAGCCCAGAGGGACTGCGTCATCCATGCAGAAGGCAGAGGAAGTGACGCAGAGGGTCCTGGGGCTGACACAATGCAGTAGGAGGCTGACGCAGAGGCCAGAAGGGTCAGCGCTAAGCTTCAAAGTCGTCGGAGAGGGTTTCGTGGGACAAGTTTTCTGAATACCTGTTTCCGCATGGAGAGGTATTTTTGCCGTGTATTTTTCTTTGTTGGTTGAGTCATTTAGGCACCCAGTTGTACTCAAGGAAATACTGCATAATAATAAACCCTCAGATAGCTGCACCGGTTTTCCCGCATTGGGTTTTTCTGGGGACATTGGTCCAAAAACAACGGTGTCACTTGTGTGCTTCTTTTGTTTCCTTCAGTTGATGATCTGTAATGTGTTGAGCATGTACTTGTATTTATTTTTCGTATTTACATGGTAAATAACATGTTAATTAATCAGTACAAGTAGGCAAAAATAAATCAGAAAGTACGTGAAGGGTTTCTAATGGTTAGACTTAGAAATTCCAACAGTTCTGAACTGTTTTCCATCACTATTTGGCACAAGGGGTGTTGGACTATTTCTACTTTACCACACTGGAGGTTGTCATCTGTAAAAATGATCTTTGCTATTCTGGATTCAGTGGTCAAGCAGCAAGTCTTGCCACTAGTAGAGGTTACTCTCTTAGTTCAACTCAGAAAATGATCATAAGGTAAGATAATTTTATTAATCTTGAGTGAATAACGACAAAGTTCATCAATGGGATGCCAAAGTACAGCCAATTTAAATACACAATGGGAGTGTGATAACTCCTCCCAAGATCATTCTTGATAATTTTGTCAGTGTCCACGAATGACCAAAAGAGTAGGTCAATGGGACTAGAGAGTACAAACAATTACAACAAACTGTGGGAGTGCAGAAGGCTACGCCTGAAAGCTAAATGCTAAAAGATTCAAGTGACTAAACAATACAATAAAATAATAGAAAAGAGAGAGCCACTATATATAATAAGGGCACCATCTGGGACAAGGGAACTCCCAAAAGATGTGTTTCATTGTTTCTATTTTACCACACTGGAAGCACTCGTCATCTGTAAAAACAATTTTTTGCTAGTCTGGATTTAATGGTCGAGTGGAAAGTCTTGCCACTAATAGAGTTTACTCTCTTAGTACTACTTAGAAAATGATCATAGATAAGATAATTTTACTAATGTTGAACAAATAAACACAAAATTCATCAATTGGATTCAAGGTATACCCATTTTAAATACACAACAAGAGTGTGACAACAACTCCTAACACTACTCTAGATAATATTATTGGTGCCCATGAGTGACCAAAAGTGTAGGTCAATGGGATTAGAGAGTACAAACAATTACAACAAACTGTGGGAGTGCAAAAGGCTACACTTGAAAGCTAAGAGCTAAAAGATACAAGTGACTAAACAATACAATAAATTAACAGAAACGAAAGGGCCACTAGTAGAGGTTATTCTCTTAGTACTATTCAGAAAATGATCAACAACTCCTAACAATACTCTAGATAATTTTATCAATGTCCATGAGTGACCAAAAGAGTAGGTAAATGGGACTCAAGAATACAAACAATTACAACAAACTATCAAAGTACAACCATTTTAAATACACGATGGGAGTGTGATAGCAATTCTTGTTCTAAGAATACTCAACACTCTACTAAAAGCGTGAGAGGGGCTAACTAACTAGCTAAAAGAAATAAAGGCTAGAAAAGTAGTGCAAATACAAAACCATGTTGAGCATAGGGAGAAGATGTCAAGGCACGATGGAACTAGACGCAAAGTCAGGGGAGAGGGAGGAAGAAGAGGGCTCTCCAATAGAGTCATCAATCACCATGATGGGGCTCACGCTTTTCTTATGATGTCGTTTGTAGAATCCTGGGAGGAGCCCTGGATCAAAGAGGTTTATTGCTCTTGAACTTCAAGGCTGAGGGGAAGAATCTCCAAACGGAACAATAGCTACTTAGGAAGCCCTGGGGTGTAGAATGTTGTATACAGTGAGTCCAGCTCTGGGATCTCCTAGAGCTGATCCATTTGCTGGTCTGGTGGGATCTGGTTCTGGAATTGGATCTCCTCAAAAGTCTAGAGGAGTTGGTTGACCTGTCAAAGGTGGGAGTCGAGAAGTCCATGTCTTACCAGTGTAGTGTCTGGACTCTGAAGTGATCTGTGCCTTTGCCTACCACCAACAAACGAGACAATGTGTAATGTTCCTAAGTAGGAATGTGAGTGATATTAAGTGAATAAATAGTGAAACAACACATAAAAATAAAAACACGCATTAGACATCCATGAAACGCTGCAAATCAGGAACTGCTGAGCCATATTATTAAAAATCAGAGGGCAAGATACAATATGAAATGGAATGGTGCACCTGAGCTTGTCTCCAAGGACAAGCTTGACTAAACCCAGGTGAGAAATAACTGAGTTGAAGATTGCCCAACAGCTACCCCACGCTGCACTGTGCTGCCCTGCTGAACTTCAACCTGCTAGAATGTGCCCAAAAACTGCCCAGAAAATTATATCCTTTCAAACCTGGACTCCTTGGACAAAACCTAGAAAAACCCATAAGGAAATTTCGCTGGTTTTGACTTTGGATTTTTGGCCTCCTTGGAGCCTCGCCCCAGCTTCTACTGCCAAATTCGACTTGCATGAAACAGCCTGCCAATCCCTCTGTGAACACCTCTGAAATTTTGGTTTCACCTGTGCTATCCAACTTCTTGCTCCTCGGATGGCTCTTGGCCAAGATGAACTCCTCTCCCAAGCCCCACGAAATTGCTGCTACAGGCCTCTACACAGTCCCTCCCAGAAACTCGTACAATTGATGCATTGGTCTATCTGGCTGCAAATACCAGTGAAAATGTCCTCAACAAGCAGCCTCCTCAGCTCCCGAAACTCCCAACAAGCAATGAACCTCCTTGCTGGCTTCTAACTCCTCTTGTGTGTTTTTGGCTGCTCAGGAAATACGTAGTTCCCTTTTTTGCGTTGCTGGCTGAAGTGTGTGACTGTGCTGAACTTCCTGAAAATCCTATGGAACAGCCTCCCTAGGGCAAGCACGGATGGTCCCCCGAAGAAGAGGTTGAATCTCCCGCGTGAAAGATTCGTGCCTAAACAACCAGTAGACTCGCTAAGCACTAGAGCGTACAAAAGTGTGTTTGTTTGCAAATGTTCAAGATAGTCGAAAATGAGAGCTGATCCTCCTTTTATCACCTTGGGTCCCCTTAGCCTCATGTGGGCCCCTCCATCCACCCATTCGATTCCCTCCATGCTCATCGAATGGCCAAGTTCGAATTTCTCATATGGGTGGCCCCTGCATTCCACTAGCTGCAAAATAAAGTCGAATTCCCTTATAGTTCCTAAGTCTAAGTGTGGGGTCCTCCTCCTAAGCCAAAAATGGTGCCAAAATTGTGTAGCTGCACCCTATGACTAATGTATTTGAGAAGGGACATGACACAATGGGGAAGAAAGAGTAATCCTTCTGGTGGAATCTGACCATGCAGGATTGTGACAAATTAATGCATGCTAAGGCATATGCAACAAAACCATTTGACTTATACAATATGATAATTCATGAAGCTTATTACAACATTAAAGTCCTGAAAGATGAACCTAATTTGATCTTTTATAAACACCAGAGAGTGCATTTGATACGGGTCTTTCCAATAGAGTGCATCTCTAGTATGCTTGTGTATAGCATGCCATTTTTCTTATGCAACTAAGGGTGCATATACATGCTTATGGGTGCATATTCTTCTTATTGTCCCTACAGAACACAAACTATTTTTTTTTCCAATTCAGCGCCCAATGTTTGGAATTCATTAATTTGTAATATATATTGGCCATGCTCGATCATCAATGTAACAACATCTACCCTGAATGGTTTAATTTTGACATTAATGTGCATAAAGCA
The DNA here is from genome assembly GCA_000404065.3 of Pinus taeda. Taxonomy (NCBI): domain Eukaryota; kingdom Viridiplantae; phylum Streptophyta; class Pinopsida; order Pinales; family Pinaceae; genus Pinus; species Pinus taeda. The sequence continues at coordinate 369,766 of APFE031607814.1, forward strand.
AAACAAAGAAGTCTGTTATGTTATTATCTTGTTTCCTTCATGAACAACTTATGCACTTGCTCGTGAGTCAGTATGAAATCTAGACAAACTTTCAATAACCTTTGTATGGAATACTTAAAGAAGTCATTCATGTTCCATCTATTTATTCATCTTTTTTCACAATTGAAGGACATCGATTTCTTCATTAGCAGCATTTGTTGATTGTGACCCCTACAGTTACCACTGATAACAATATGAAGGTATTTAGTACTGGTGAGCCAAGCATAGAGTACTAGAACAAGTCCATCACTACAATAATTAATATTTTGTTGACAACATTGCACAAATATTTTTCTGTTAAAATTTCTCAATCGTCAGCTCCTGTTTGAAACCCTTGTTTGTTTAAAATTTTTCCAATATATTTTCACAATCATTTGAATATTATCATTTTTGCTCCCACTGTTTTTCCTTTTCTTTATTTTTGAATATTATCATTGCCTACACCATGCAGATATATGTAAGTAAAGATGAAGAAACAGACGAGAGAAATACCCGTATAAACTGAGATGCACCTTTGTACATTCATCATTAGAAGTATGTTTCTGCTGTATCATTTCTTTCTCATCAAACATAACCTAGCAATTTAATAAAAACACAAATACAAAACTAATACAAGGCTTTCACTCCCGTTTGTATCACAATTACATCATTTATGTTTCATTCATATGGATTCCAGCCAACTAGCTTCCTGCAACTGATTACACGAATCGTTCCACTTGTCTTAGATAGTCAATTTGACATTGATCTATTTGCTATCTGTGTCCAATATTACTAACAAGTACCAACTATTCTTATTCATTTGCAAATATCCACAATCTCCTCTCATTTGTCTGTCTTATTGCCAAGTATCTGTTTTACAAACTATGGTCGACCTATACCAATCCAATATCACCATCTAGTAGTCCAGTAATTTTATATGATTTGGTGGTCTCTTGTATGCAATACAAGATCCACTGCACGTATGCATTTCACTTAGCACTATGTCCAAAGGAGGGTTTTTGTAAAATATCAAGGTATTACCTTACTGTTATGCGCATATGCACTTTACTCGTACTAATCCAAACAGCTATATACATCATGGGTATTTAACATGGCAAATACCAACCATATTCTTCTCTTCATATTTTAAACATTTTTTTGCATCTCATTTTTTTTTTTGAGTTCCTGGATAAATGAAATTTGTTCTTCTACCAGAAATGATATGTGAGTTCCACTAACAGACTCAAAAACTGCTGAATAATGTTCTTTTATTAGCTTGGTTTTTAATAACACCCATGACATCTCCAAATCTCTTGGAACTGGTTGCAGCAAAAGCACTTTGAATGTTATGGGAACCCACTAAACCGGTCTGGCAGGCTGAATCAGGACAGAACTGATTGGTCCGAACACCTGGTTGAATCAGACCAGCAGGCTGGTTCAGGAGAGATCTGGTCCCGGCCAATTCTGATCTGGAACAGCCCTCATCCGTTGGTTCTTACTGATTCTTAAACCCAGTTTTCCAGCTGTTTCTGATATGGTCCCTGTCTGTTCCTCAGCTGGTTCTGGTTCTACTAACACTGGGAAAAAGTGCTTGTAATAGAAGAGAGGAAAAAATTTCTTTGATCACCCTGGATAACTCTCACTGCCCTTGTCTTGCCTTGGTTTCCTTTGGAAGCCTTGTTGAAGTTTAGTTTCATCCACCTCTTGTGGTGTGGAGTTGCACTCCTTTTGATGTTCAAGAGGATCATCTATTAGCTATCCGTTATCCAGAGAAAGGAACTTAATTGTCAAATCCTTGTTGTATAAGATAATCTGTAGGATTTTGGAAGTATAGCCAAAGTAGTAAAGAAGATTAATGACCTTTACATGCTAGTAAAATTTTACATCTTGCAAGGAGCATGATGGGTCAACACTTATGTAATAGATGGCTCATCTTATCAAAATTGACTTAGGGTTAGACCACAAGTGGAACGAAATTGACCGGAAAACCAAGTTGAAGAACCAACTAGATGAGCGCTAGACAAGGGTCTATCAAGATTGGAAACAACTTGAATTGACTTGTCAATTTGGTTTGGACTAACCAATTCCTATAACATCTTTTGTAATAGTCATGGGTTGGTCTCATTGTCCAGTTGGATTATATTCTATGCCATTGGTCACATGGCCCTAGTAGGATTTCATTTGATTAGTTGTAGGTTGGTTCTTACTGATCAATGATTAGGAGTTGAGTCCAATCATCTAACAAATGGAGAGGATTTGTTAGTTATACCATCTCCAAGATATTGTGACTAAGGAATATGTTATCTTTAAATAACCCATTTATTGCGAGATCTGTGAGGGATACCACTGCTTGTTTTGTGATTTTGGATGATCCCTTGTGACCTTTCACTACCTTGAGAGTTGATCATTCATAGATGAGATCTTGCAGGATTGTTCCAGACCTTGCACCACTAATCTCATTACCTTCCTTTTAAGACATGCCCTCATGATTAGAGATACTAGGGGCTTTGTAGACTTCCCTGACATGGATGCGGAGGTGATCAAATATGTGAGGTACCACACACTCTTCCACTTGGAAAGTAGACATCTCACCTCTTTGACATTATAGGGTTTTGCTCGTTTCTTATTAGTGTTGCTCCCCAACCTATACCAAGCAACTAGATGCACATTACTAGTTTCTTGTCCTCAACTTGGATGTCAAGGGAGTTTTGAACGTCCTTTGTTCTCCTTCCATGGTGCATTATAAGCATTATCGAAAATGGCTTGGAAGAGTCCAAAGCAAAAAATCTGGAGAGGGCATAGTTCTAGGCCATTCAAGGATTTTTTGAGGTTATGGGTCTGTTATTGCTCAAACTAGCAGGGTTCCTATAGGGCAACTACTAGGTCAAGGGCAAAAATGGAGTGATAGCCCACTGTCGCCTCATCTAAGGCTCCTTGCTCTTTATGGACTTCCACTGATGGGAGGATACCTATTATAATAAAGATCCCGGTGATGAATGGGTCAATGATAGTAGGATGAAAGAGGATCCTAGAAGCCTATTCACAAGAGAGGCTCAAATATATGGCTTGCTTGCCTGGAAAGCAAGATGAAAGGCTCTCTAGGAAGGGCTAGGGTTTGAGTATATGACTTGTCAAGGAGGATCCTAGACCCTAGAGCCCTTATGGACATTTGGTTTCCAAATGGTCTTTTAAGAATTACCTTCCAACAGTTATGGGACCATACAGGACCAAGTGGACCCTAGGTTAGGTCAGGGGGATAGGATTGAGCAACCAATGATGTGCTTGACCTAATTAGGGAGGAGAAGGGGATCAAAGATTTTTTTTTTTTTGAACGGTTATGCAATGATCCCAATGAGGTTACTAGCCAAGGGAAACCTAGAGCAACAAATGGTCCTCGAGCTAGGGCTCACAATATCTTGAGATCCCACTGTCAAATTTGCTTCAAATTTGGAGGGACTCTAGAGCAAATTCCATCGTAGTTGTGGACCAAAGATCGAAGTGTTTGGATGGCTAGATTGTGAGATAATTGATGCCCTAGGTGACCTATGTAGGCTAGACCTAGAAAGAAAGAGAGAAAGGTGAGAAAAATATGCTTTAGGGTACCTATGGAGGACCAATGCCTAATCCTTTGGAAGAAATGGAGTCAATATGATTTCCAATGTTTGGGATGGTTTCACTTCATCAAGGAGGCCTTTAGAACAATTTCACATGGCAATTAGGGCATGGGACAATAGCTTCAAGGTCTTTATACTTCAATGGACAATGTGCGATGCCTTATCAAGATAAAATTTCAACAAAATATCTCTAGGAACATTCACTTATTCTAGCATGGCCCATGACATGATGCAACGCTAATAAAAGACAAATTTCCACTCTTTCACAAAAGAAAAGCGACAAATTTCGGCCTAGTATAGCGAAATTCCCTAGCAACATGCATGTGACATAAGAAAATGATAAAGTAGCATTAAAAGAGCACTTACATGTGAGAACAAGTATATCCAATCATCATCATATGCCAATATAGAAGCTCCAAGACTAAAATGAAGAGACCCAAACATCAAAATTCATCCATCCATCCAATTTCGTCCTCCAAAAAGAATAACGAAAATATCTTAAGAGAGAATGATCAATCCAAGTGATGATGAGAGAATGAATCAACTCATCATCTATTTATAGAATGTTTAATGAATTCGATTTAGCTTATTTTCGCCTAATTTAGCCCCTAGAATAAAATAATGTGCAAAATAACAAGTACTTTTGGTGGCGAGCCCACCAAATAGCTCAATAATACATGAATAAGCCTCTCAAGAGGGTCAAATGATCAACTGAGTGAGTCATTGGGCCTTTGAGGAGGCCTAATGAAGTCCAAAGGGTGCTATGATGTAGAAATGGATTTTCAACATAGTGGACAAGGGGTTGGCCCCTTGTTTTCCAAGCAAAAATATGTGGTGCTCCTAAGTGGGCGTGGGGGGCACGAGGTCATCCTCATCGGTCTCCAAATGGATCGGAAGTGCCTCTAGACGATCTGTAAGGCCTGGAATGATGACATAAGCCCTGCCTTTGCAACGGAGAACAATCCTTTGGGCCTTGGAACATTTGCCAAGTGTATGGTGCATCTGTGGAGCAGACTAGGCATGGTGAACCAGGTGCATCATCCTCGTCCAAAAGGTGGAATTGGAGCAATCAACGAACGCTCTTGGGGATCCATGAAGTAATCTCGGTTATGGTGGAGGCCCATAACTCTCAATGCCCACCCTACAATTGCCACTGTGGCCCTCTGGAGGGTAGGACCTCGTATAGGGAGACCAAGCCCCAAATGACAATCCATTTGCAATCCTGCATAAGATCCAATGGATCCCCTTGCTCTCCAATACAACAAATCATTAGAATAATCAAGTAAAAGAACTTACAAGTCATGGAACCAGTGGGACACTTCATAGTGACATGCCCTTCCATAGTAGGGTTTGGAATGTACAAGTGTCTCCAAGCTGAAGCTCAATAGGGGGTTAGCCAAGGACCCTATTAGGTGGTTTCAACCTCTAAAGGGGGTGACATGTCCGTGGTGCATCCTTCAAGTGGTAGGTGGCAAATAATAATGGAATGGAGTGGGGATCAGGGGAAACGTCCAAGTCACACGTCAAGGTGCCAGGGTAGCTATAAGAGGGGAGCCCATACCTGGGTATATAAGTGTAGGATGGAGCAGATCGTGGTAATGAGTTACCTTGGCCTTTGTTTTTCCACCCTTCTTCGTATGCCTTTTGCATTTTATTGATTTTTCTTCATAGCTGCTCAGGGCTCAAGGGAATGAGAGCATGAAGTGTCAAGTATAGTAATGGACACCCCTTTTAAGGTGGGGTAGTTCATCGTCCACCAGGGGTTGGGACAATCATAGCGGATAGAGGAGGCTCATATGGAGCCTATAAGAACGAGGGTGATGGCCATGGAAGTGGTTATAGCTCATGTATTGGCTTTTTCCCATGTGCTAAGTGTGTTTGTCCCAGCCACCTTTCGCATTTTGTCATACAATTTCCTATTGAATGTGGCCAATTATGGTTTTTTTTTTTTTTTTTTTAGTTGCATCAACCTTTGGGGCATCATTCCAGGCTCAACCCAAGGTGTGGACAAGGGGAGGGGGAGGCTAACCCCATGTGGATCTAGTTGACACATGTGGTATCATATGCGAAAATAGATGAATGGGGGTAAAATGAGTGGAAGGGGAGTGACATAGGTGGTATCGGAAAGCGAGATCACGCAACCAAAATTGGGGTTTCTCGTGTAGTGCCAACCCAAATGCCAAATGCTCTGTAAAGGGGACTCCACGGGACTAGAATACAAGGGTAACCATGAAATTGGGCAATGGAGACAAGAATATAAGCCTAACCCACTCTTTCTGCCGAATCCCCCCGACCAATCTATGTCCAAAAGTTCCCATGACAAGTAAGGAAAATTACTCAATTATACCAATGAAAATCCATACCTTTGGGGTCAGAAGACCCACCTTCAAACATATATTCATGACAAGTGGTTGAGGGACCACATGACTGGCTTAGGTGGCAGAGAAAATGGCACATCGAGCTATTTGGTGGCTACAAGGGGATGCTGGTTGTCGGCTAAGGACCATCTAGGAGAATTTGTTTTTCCCATACACACTACCCACAGGTGGCGGGTAACAGGGTCAATTCAAAGACCCTCAAAATCCCTATGGGCATGGAGGAAATATGCCATAGGAACCTTGACCTGAAACTATGTTGGGACCCAAAGTTTTGTCAGATTTGTTTCCGAAAACGTCATTGGAAAGAGTCTTGTTTTGGGTAATCCTTATCCTATGCCCCTCTTTGAGGTTCTCCTAGCCCAATGTCTCAATGTGGGCACTCACTAGAGAATATTATCAAGGTTTGCATGGGGTCCATCTGAATGATTGATAATGACATGGATGTCTATGCTCTCTCCTCTTGTTATATTTATGTCTTTTATATTGAGTAGTGTCTCCCCTTTTTCTAAGATTTACTTTCTTGGTTCACTCTTTTACATGTATTTCTCTTTTGTTCTTGTAATTTGTGTCTTCCATCATTTAGCATTTAGGAGCGATCTTTGCACTCCCACTTCACATTGTTCACTGTTTCTGTACTTTAGTCCCATTAACCCATTCTTTAGTCATTATTGGACATCAACAAATTTGCCTTGTATATCTCATCTAAGAATCAAATAGAAATAACTATTCTTTTAGAAAGCATTAGAGTGAGATTCCAAACATACTTTAAAATATTGATAATAGGAGATAGTCAATTGGGTCTACCTCTGGTGGTTAGGGAGGAGAAATGTTATCCTCCCACCTAGGACCAAGTCTTTCCCATGACATGTTTTTCTCTTTGTGAGCCAATTGTTGTTGAGGGCATGAAGCATGAGGAATATCTTACCCTTTCTCATGGGTTTGAGGGTGTGGTGCTTGGTTACATGCAATAAAATAAAGAGATCAAAAAATTCTTCTTGACCAAAAGGGTAAAGAAAAGAATAAGGCTTCCTAAGATTTGAAGGCAAAATTAGTTGGGTAAAAGAGGCCATCCAAAGTTTTGAAGAGATCAAATTTAAACATTTGAGAAAAGGAGCAAACAGGGGGGCATATTTATTCCCAAATTTAGTAGCATAGGACATGGAATATGGAAGGGAACACGTGTTGAGAACCTTGAAGGGACTAGAAGATTGGAAAATTAAAGTAAAAAATGTTAATGTTACAAAAATTGTCAAGTTCGTCTCAGATTCGCAAGTAAAACTCAGATTGGCACACAAAAAAATTCCAAATTGGTTCATTGGCAAATTTTACTTGTTGACAAGAAGTTTGATGCGATTAATCGTAATCGTGGGCTAAACTGTCAACTGGTAGTGATTGCCTAGTTTTTCCTAAGTTTCAATTGAGTTTGGGTTTTCCCAATTTTTTTGTTGAGTATGAGTTGGACTCTTATTGTTTGACCTTGATGAATTAATCATTGAACCAAGTTTTGTAACTCTGAAAAATTTATTCCTTCCATGAAATTGTCTTCATTTATGGAGAGTTTTAAATTACAAGTTAATAGAAATCAAGATAAGAAGAATAGAAGAGATAAGTAAATCTAAACCAGCAAAAAATGTGTCATCCCTTGTATGGTCACACCAAATTATTAAATTATTGATTTAATGAAATGAAGAAAACAGGGCATTATTATTTGAAGTCCTTGAAGAAGGAAATAGACATTTTTTTTTACAATTTTTCTCTTATATATCAAATATGTGGTGATGGGGATGAGCCATGGTTATAGAAAGAGGGAACAACTTTTCATTGATACATTGTCCCTATCACTTGCAACAAAAAGGAATTCTATGAGAGGGAAATACAAACAGTGGAAATGAAAGGAGGGTGATGTTAGCAAGTAGAGGTTGAAGATCAGGGGGTAGAAGAGGAGGAGCCCCAACATTCGAAGCAATTTAGCAGTTGGGCCTAATGAGTAGGAATAAAAATGTTTGAGTGGTTGGGGGAAGAAGTTTGTGGAAGAAGGAGAAGAGTGAAGGAGGAACCTATCCTAAAGTGGGTGGGATTTGGGTGGTTTGAGACTAAGAAACAATTTTGTCATCACTGCCTTGATGAGGTAAGAAATTCATTACTCCCTTGTTGGAATTGGAGAATCGTTGCTTCATTTGGGAGTACATGGAGAAAAGGTGTAGAAATTCCAAGGAGAAGCAATTGAGTATCTAAGGAGGGATGTTTTCTATAATTCTATTTTTCATTCTTCTTGTTGGTTTCTGAGTATGCCTTGACTCCTAATATCTAAGATTGGATAAAATATTAAGATTTTCTCTGGGCCAAATATGTTGGAGAGAGGGGATTAGACGTATGGTTAATTGGAACATTTTCACCATGCCTAAATAGGAGGATGGCCTTGGTCTTATTGATATTCACTTATTTTGGTAGTCAAATGGGTGGTTAGGAGCCTCGAAGGTGATGCCTTGTGCAAAACTCTTACCAGTCCTAGGATTCTAAATTGTAGTCATGTTGATCTGATCTGAAAGCAATTTACTGTATTTGGCATTATTGGATCTCCTCAATGCTTCAAGGTTTAGGGGTTGTTTGTGCTCAGGCATATTTGGAAGGCCTAGAAGCAGGTTGCCAGTTGGCTTTATGGCATCTTTCTGGGAGTATGAAGAATTGGAATTTCCCTTTCTAACCTATCTGGGCATGGAAAATACAAGGGTAGTGAATTCATGACGTCTTGTGTCTCCAAGCTAGAAGATTTAGCAAAAGGTGTCCTCTTTTCTCATGGGATCTTTGGGACTAGAGAGAGGGACATGCACTGGTTGGACGGGACTAGCTCGTTTTCTAGGTATTTTGACTTTTCATAGAATGATCATCGGGGAGTTGCAATTGCTTGTTGCAGTGGAGGATTTACCTAGAGTGAACGTTGATGTACATGGTCCTATTTGGAGGGGTTGGGTATGGCATTATGGTAAAGTCCCTTTTCAGTAGTCATGGTGAGATATACTTGTTCATGCATGGGACTCAGTTGTCCCATTTTGAATAAGAACTGGGTTTGTTCAAATAGTGAATTTTGCTAGTACCAGCTATAGTAAAATGTTCTTGAGTAATATAGACTATCTTACAAACTGAGAGTGTTCACGTGGTTGGTTCTTTACCAACAATATATAGACTATCTTACAAACTGAGAGTGTTCACGTGGTTGGTCCTTTACCAACAATGGAGATTCATGTGGGCAGCAGTGAAGGTTCAATAATTATTGAGTTGAATCTTGACAAGAATTCAAATAGGAGAGACTATGTCAACCAAGGAGCCAAAGAGAAGTCACACTAGATGCCCCTTCCTACACAAGTAAATAGAGCTAGCATGTCTGCTCTGGCTTAAGATTGAACAATACCTATATTTTTCTTAGAAATGGCATTCCTGGCTGAAATCTAGATAGCTAGTTTTTATCTAAATGTGGAACATTTTCCTATCATGAAAAATTAGCAGTTGCTTGACAAATTCATTTCTATAATGAAGAGATGTGCTCCATTTCGATCATATCCCATATCCTATTCCTGGCCTACTAGGTCATCCATTTGTTTCCAAAGACAACTACTTTCCACTGAAGTAGAGAATTAAGGAGAACATTATAGTAAATAGTAATCCACACCCAAAATATTCTTGCAACTTTATAATTCCATATTACATGCGTGACTGTTTGAGGTTTGTGTCAAAGCACCGTACATACATTTGTAAGACTAGTGTGAAATAGTTGATCCCTTGCCATCAAGTTGCTGTGAAGGACCTACCAGCCAAGTACTCTAGTTTTCAGAATAAGGGAGACACTTTTTGACACCTTGCATCGACGTATTGAACATTCCACTTCTTACAAAAATGATATGTCATTGAACAAGTTGGCTGAATCTTAACATAAGGCTCCTTGGTTCCGTAGTCCACAAGAGCTTTCTTGTAAGACCATTTCCAATCCTTCCATATAGGTCCATGGGGTTTTATATTTAGGTTAAACAAACAATTATTCATTATCCTCTGACAATTTGTAGTAAAGGCAGGTTGGTTGACGGTTTAAACTCTTTGAGACTATTAACAGTTCTCTGGGATAGGCACTTTACCTGCAACCCTGTTCCTCAAATGTTCCCACATATGAAAGTCTTTCTTTGCTTTGGTCGCACAGTTTTTTTTTTTTTTCGTTGATTAATATGCATTTAATGTGAATTTGGACATCATTTGACTCTTTTAAAATGGCATTCTTATTTTTCACTTAAATGCAACCCGAACTGTGGATCTTTCTACTATCAGGATTTAGAGCAATATTTGAACTGACAAATTAGTTAGAAACAAGAATAAGACATGTTGCATCTCTCTATTATCAGGATTTAGAACAATATTTGAACTGACAAATTAGTTAGAAACAAGAATAAGACATGCATCTTGAAGTCTACGAATTTCACATATTAATCTGCAGTTTGGTTCTTTTGAATGTTTTGTTGGCATTTGAAGTTTTGGAACTATTTTCATTTTCATTTTGGGGGCAGCAAGCATTTGCTTCCAATAATGACCTAAATATTTAAAGTAGTAAATCGAATCATATTTAACAAAAATATATTTCAATACCATTGATGATTATGTAAAAGTGGAATATTGATCTTTGGGTTGATAATAAATATCAGTTAAGTACATAGCTCCAGACAAGGCTTTTACATATGTAATTCTTTATTTCATTTATAGTTTTGATATTCTATTAGTGCTGTTTCTTGTGCTGTCATTTGAGATTTGGTACCTTCCTCCTCTACCACAAACGTGTCCCTGTCTCCCTGCTCCTGAAACTCGTGCAACATAGTTAAGAATATACCTATGCTTGTTAGTGATCTGGTATTGAGTCTGTTTAACTGCCATCTGTAGTTCCTTGGACAACCTGAAAAAGCCAAACAGTTATTTTTGTTGGATATTACTCATTTCTTGTATTTTTGGAACCTGGCTGAATGGAAGGGTTCAGCTCAATTTTATGTGTGGGCAAATCAAAGATCCAAGTTATGTCAGTCCCTAACAACTTTTGTGGTTCACCATCGATGTTTCCATCCATGTAGAATTTCAATCCCAGACTCGCTCAAAAGAGAGGATAATTTCTCCATTCAGTTTCTTAAGTTTCTGGATAGCCAATGGAGATACCTTTACAGTTTCCCCCCTGTATTTTCAAGATTATGAACAATGGAAAACGCTTATGATTAATTTTCAGAGATGCCTTTTCCAGTGGTAAAATATAATAATTGCTGAGAATTAGTTAAGGGATGTTTCTTGTTTTGAAATTTGATGTTGTTATTCACAATGTTCCATGGAGATGTGTCCCTAGGGGATGGGGATGCATCCCATTACTCGCTCAATGCTTCCCAAGTTGGACTTAATATAGAATGTCCCTTTCTGCCGCTTGTATGCCCTGGTACATGGTGACTTCAGTGCGGTTTCCCCCTACAAATATGGGATGCTCCTAGTAGTTGGGGGCACTATCAGAGACCCCCTACAAGTGCATATCCTCATAACAGCACATAAATAAAAACAACCGAAAACATATTTTTCCTTTTCTGAAGCAAACGATGGGGACTTGCCACCACCCTCATGTTGCCTTTTCTTCTCTATATAATTCTACCAAATCCTAGTTTTTGTTATTTTTCACTTACAACATAATAGTTTAAGTATGTTGAGAAGGTTGGAGTTGGAATTTTTCTTTCGAGCACAGAAAAATGTGGACAACAGGGATTATCAACGACATGCCAAGTGCTTCAGTTAGTGAAAACTCGAGAAGCATCAACCTTTTGTCATGTTTTTAGCTGGAAAGTTAAAAGAACAGTTAGATTTTGAATAGGGATAGCTGTCTTCACATTCCCGTAGATGATGTTGATAGTTTCCTGTGACACACTGATGTAGAGGACCAATGAGAAGCTTATTGAGCATGACTAGCGGCTTGAACCTTGTTCCATTTCTATTTTTTTGGTTATTTTTTGTTATGGCAGCTTGACTCTTTACTTCTTAAAGATGATGGATGTAATTATATGATGTAGCATTGTATTTCATTTTTATTTATACATTGATGATTTAGAATAAGAAATACAATGATTCTCCTATTTTGAATACCAATTTCCAAATTTTGTAATTGCTACTTGGATCATGAGTATTGTTACAGTTTCAGTTGTATAATTGTGTGATCAATTGTGCATACAAAACTCTGTTATGTTCTATATTTAATATTTGCTGTGTTTTTTATATATTTGATGAATTGGGCAAGCCCCCTTGCGTTGGGGATCTTGACATCCCCTGAAATTGGGGGATCTCTTCACATGCCCCCTGATGCATCCCCATGTCCTCATGCCCCTGCATCCCCTAAATTTGGTGGAAAATTGGTTTGTTTGAGATGATTTTCTTAAAACTTAAATTTTAATATTGACTGGCTTAATTTGCTATAAAATTTTTGATAGCATCATGAACTGAAATATTTCTTTTACCCTGCAGATCTTGTTCTAAAAGACAAAGCTTTTGTCTATGACCTACAAAATCAGCGGATAGGCTGGACCAACTTTGATTGTAGGTTTCTATTTCTGAATCTGTTTTGAGTATATTAAATCATTTTCGTTGTAACATCTGTATATTTGCATATTTTCTGATGTTCTTGATGCTTAAGTAAAATATTTGAATTTATATCGTAGTGCTTCAGCTCTGTTTAATTTGCTTGCTAAATAAATTAAAAAACTTGCACATAAGAACTAGTCTCTCTCTCCTCACACACAACACACACACACACACACTCTTCCCTTCCAATAGATTTTATGTTCATCGGAATCCATTTTTACAATGGCAGGTTGAATTTTGTTTAATGTTTCAACCACCCATTGTGTTAACTGGTAGTGTAAGCCCTTGCATTATGGTCATGTCTTCATTTGCCCAAAGTGGAATCCTTGGGGCATATAAAGTTCTGTTCCTAGTTTTAAATCTTACAAAGCTGTATCTGCACTGTTTAGACTGCCATAAATCAATAGGAAAATCATAATGTTTAGACTATTTAAACCTACGTGTTACCTGCTTGCTTTATTTGTAGCAGCCCTAATCGATAGTTTTATGCGTTTAAGGCTTAATTGTGTGATTGAATTTCTTTGAAACTTTTCAGGTTCTTCAACTGTTAATGTCTCAGTAGCTACTGGTGAAAGCAAGTCCATTGACTCTGGAAAGCTGAATAGCAATGGAAGCCCGCCATCCAGAATACTGAAAGAGCTTGACATAAAGTTGTGTTACTGTTTCTTGTTCATGATGTCTTCTATTGTAATTCTTTATAGCAACAGATGAGAAAATTCTCATTCTTTATAACATATCTTAGCAAATACCAATCTAATAACGTCACTGTATTTTGTATCTCGTGAGCAAGAAATTGTAGATAATACGAAAATCAAGACTGATCATCCATAAGGTTTAGCATTCCCCATGGGATTGTGAATAGAGATGATGTTACGTGGATTTTCTCTCCTGTAATATGTATTCCGCGGAGGAAGAGAATTACAGCGTGTCGTTATAAAATCAAGCTTCACACCATACTGGTCTATTTTTGGGGAAATTCTGACTTTTACGAATGAGAACAATGTTTCGCCAACATGTGTAAATCAATATAATATAAATGCATGACTGAATGGTGAAAGGAGTTATATACTTACATCCTTGGAAAATGCTATTTCATGGACACTGCAATCGAGATTTATATTATTTTTTTGCTGCATTAAGCTAAAATCATGAATTTTTAATTTCAGGAAACTGAAGAACATATTTTATGTAAGCTCTTGGTAAGAAAAGAATCATAATATTATGCGGGTCCTCTTGGCATCAACTGGTGAAAGCTATTCTTAGAACAAAACTGACAGTGCAGAGGAGTACTTTTGGTGAAATATGTTATATTCCCTTCCTCATTACATTTAAAGGAGCCTTGAATGAATAGATGCAAAGTTGTGAATCAAGAAAATTGACACACTCCTATACAAAAGTATGTAAATCTACTTTTTTAAAGCAGCCGAGTATTAATTACGATGATGACAATTGACTCGATGAAAGTTCATAAAATCCGCTAAAGAATAACGGGAGAATATACAATTAAAAGAGCTACAGTGCGCAAGAGAAGATGCAGCTGGAGAAATTTCTACAAAGATAAAGAGGGTGAAATTGCTTTCGACAGTTCATGGCTCTGGCTTTATAGCCTGTAGGTAAAGTAAGGCTACTCTATATTTCTGACAGCTCCGAAGAAACAGGCGTTCATCAATACTGTTGCTTGGTCCGCACACCTTTGGTCATCCACTTCCGGGTTCAGGGTGTACAGCGTTTGCAATGACAAGTGGTTAGCCTGCAAATATAAATTATGGAAAAGCTTCGTACATCCACTGCGGAATGTTACCTTTTGCAATAGTTCCACTGCATTTAGCAACGTGGGAAAACAAGAATAACTGCCTTGCTGCTTCATTGATGGAAAGGATTATATATGGAACACTTCTTAAATAGGGCAACATTGGTTGGTCCATCTGTATGCCAAGGAAACTGAGTGGATTGGATGCATAAATATGCAGAAGATAGAATCCCAGTATGATTAGATATGCCAACAAGAAATAACACTTGGCCATTATGAGTCTTTCGTATTGTCTCGGACTAAACAGATTGTTAGTGCTCTGTGCGGAGTATTGTTGAGATGAACAAAGCAAATGCTAATTGCCTCTGAGCTTAGCAGAAAAAGGGAATTATTTCAATTTTACAAATTGATTAAATAGATTAAGTTTCCTTCATGGGAACAGTAGGAGATAAAAGTATGGAAGCTTGAGAAAAGGTAGAAATCTCAAAGGTAGAATATCTAAATATGTATTGGTTGGTTCATCAGGTGTATATAAGTTGGTGTATATTAGTTGGTTTGTATGGGGTTTAGTTTTTAGTAGGTTAATGGTTTAAATTTCATGACCCATCAGGTGTATGGGATTTAGTTTCCATGAGATTATTGTTTCAAATTTCAAGGAAGGGGTTGTGACTGGAAACTGTACCATGGGACATCCAGACATGACTGAGCATAGCTCAATTCTGGTGACAGGAACCACAGGTGGACAGATCATTTTTTCTATCTAATTGAAACTTGCCCGATCTAACTGAAAACGAAAAAAATTAAATAAAACTACCTAGACTTCATAGTATGATGTAATCATTTGAATTCTACGACATGACAATCTCTCCATGCTAACATGGTCTTGTGAGGTGTTCTGGAAGAGATTTAACATGTTCTTCTTTCGTGAGACAAGACATGAGTGCAAGACTATTTGCTGCTGAGCGGCATCTACAAAATGTTGCTTCAAGCTATCTTTAGTGAGCTTATTTAATGAAGGCGACATGGTAGTTAGGATCAATACCATAAAAAAACACAGCTAAGATATTGCCCTTAAATGAATAAAAATATTACCCAGTCTAACTGATGAAAAAAAGAAAATGCAAATGGAAAGAGATACTTTGAATACCTGGGTTATTTCATTGTCGCGGAATCGTAGGCAAGACTGACAACTAGCATAGCAGGTATTGTGTAGAGAATTTTCAACCAGGAACTCGATGTATTGGGGTTTAAGCTATAGTAACCCCCGATTTGTGTAGCACCTCATGGTCCGGTGTGTTGGGAAGACGGGGACTGTGCACTTTGCAGGTTAAACTATCTCTGGGTACTACACCTATCAGTATTTTGATCTGGGGTGAGTAGTATTTCATGCCACAACCATGGACCAGCATGCCAATTTGAGGTGTCAGCCTTTTGTTACTGTCGTAATCCTTATTCATATAATGCCAATTTGAGGTGCCAGCCTTATGTTTACTGTCGTAATCCTTATTCATATAATTATAATAATTATTCTGTCGATAGTGCATCTTCTGGTCCCTGGTCCCTTGTTTTTCCTATTTTGCTCAGGCTTCTCTTCAAGGATTAGGGGCATCAATATGTTAACATCCTCTATTACACCACCTGCGTACAAAAATAAATCACATCCCAAAGGTAGATCTGAAATTTCTTTATGGCAATGATGTCCTTACTTGGGTCGGCCAGTTGTAACAAGTTTTCTTAGTGCATGAAGTTTTGCTATAGTAGTTGGCCTTGTTGTCGGTTAGATTTGCAGTTTGCAATGACATTAAGGGATAACGAAGAGGAAGCCTTTGGGGTTACTGTGACCTTGGATATTTTTGTAGGTGGCCTGGTAACTCCATATAATAATGGGTGGGGTTGGTTATCTAAATTGAGACAATTAAAGTTGGTGATTAAATACACGTTGTAACACTATATATATAAATATAATAATGGGTGGGGTTGGTTATCTAAATTGAGAGCATTAAAGTTGGTGATTAAATACACCTTGTAACACTATAAATAGAATTGGTTTTTCACAGATTTTAGCATTACAAAGTTGGGCAAATAACATTGTTAAAACTTTTATCGATGGTTGTGAAGGTCATGATGGGGATACTTATAAATATAAATACTTCATAAGAGGAGGTTTTTACGAAGGTATTTTTTCATTTCTCGATTTTGAGGAGGTTTTTACGAAGGTATTTTTTCATTTCTCGATTTTGTGTCAAGTCAGACTGATGTACTATATAAGAGTATATATAATAATATACGTGACATATTCTTAAGTGTAGCAGAGCATTTTAGATGAGCTGTGTACACTACCATATACGTCGAGTTGTAGTTAGAACAAGGATAATGAGGTGCACTGATGTTTGGTATTTACTATCCTTCATCGGTATTTTTACTTCAATGGATGTTCTTACCTCAATGGATTTATATGGTGATATTTAATAACATTGAGATGTTTAATTATATAATTATAATAATAATAATTAAATAGATAAATAAAATAATTATATAAAATTTAGGTCCCTCCTCCTGGGGCCTGGTCAAACCTAGCTGTTAGAGGTCTGGTTAACCGTTACTCATCGCTCAGATTGGATCTTCAACTTGTTGTGACGATGAACCACACTGGTTGGTTCGAAACGCGTCGACAAATGATTTTTTATGTGATTTTCCGAAATCATTCTCACAAACAAGATTATGGATCACATAAGTTTGAATTCTTTAATGTTTATAAAAATCTGATGCATCAAATAAACATAAAGAACACCCATGTTTTTTTTAATTGCACATCAGTGTATATGATATCTAGAAGAGTGATGAAGTGTATAGTGCTGATGAGAGCATTGGTGTGTTATGATATCTAGAAGAGTGATGATGTGTATAGTGGTGATGAGAGCATTGGTGTGTCATGGTTAAAAAAATTGCTATGTATTTGTAATATTTTGCAGATTTGCAAATACAGTTTTTGTAGTTTTATTGATTTTTACAAAATTTCAAATTGTAATTCAAAATTAAATTATTATTTTAATAATATTAATATGATTAATATGAATATATCTAATTAAGCATGTTAAAAGAACCCTCCACTAAAATAATAAGCTCTATTATATTATTAGACAGTAAGAATACATACCATAAAAATGGGGAATGGATCAAATCATAATTCTTGCAAAATTTGGTAATCCTATCATATAAAATGTGACAATAGGTTCGTGATAAACAAAGATCAATCTTTCACATAAATATAAAATTTTGCATTGACAAGCCTCTTGAATTGTTATTGTAACATTTATTTATATTACTCATTCATTTGCTTGTGCTACTTTAATTGTTTGAGCTGCTTGTAAGGATAATTTTTCATCACTTTGGGGATGTTGTAGTGGCATTAGGTATAACATTAATCTCAACGTCTTTATCTTCAATATATAAGCATAAAATCAAGTGTATCTATGAGTATATTGACATTCACAATATAATATCCATGATTGTGGACATTTGTATAATTTTACTAATACATCATTGTTGGTTTAAATATACTTGATATATAGAATTAGTAAAATTATGATAGCATTGATCATTTTATGAACAAGAGACATTGTTTTGAAGCATTGCCTCATGTTAGTTGCCATCCAATCTTTTGTTGGCTCTACTCCATGTTTTGTTCCCTGCAAGTTTCAACGTAGCTACTTACAAATGTTCTTCATACCCTTAGATAATTCATCATATACTCACAACCTATACCCATTCTAATGCCGATCCAAGGGCTCTTCTCGATGCATGAATATGTTTGTTGATTGTAAATTAATTATTGCGTCCGGAGACACTTTACAACCTAGTATGGGGGAGATATTGTAGTGGTTGTAAATGAGTGTAAACATTTAAATGTCGACTCAATATGGGAGGGATGTCGTAGTGTACTTAAAATGAAATATTAGATCAAAAAAATATAATAATGAAACATAACTTTGGTTCAATTAAAAAAAAATAAAAAATTAAAAGTAATAAAGATGATAAATGGATTCAATTCAATTGGTTAGATTGTAATTCTATTTTTATTAATAAAATTATAAACAATTTTTTCCATGAAAAAAGTCATATTATCTCTTTTGTTTTAAGCTCATTTTGTATATTTAATTAAAGTGGTGTTTATAATGCATGTAGCCATAAATCCTTGTAGATTCCCTTGGTTTGTTAGGTTGGAAACTAGGCCAAAAGCAGAATTTGAGGCTTGAGCAAATGTTCATAAAATTTTGCATGATGTCCATATATATCTAATCAGACATGACTAAAGGCTAAGCAACTTGGCCATATAAACTTTGCTAACATAAGACAAAAAGTAAAAGCCCACGCGTTGTAGTGGGATAAACCAACCAACTATAAAAAAAGTGGAAACAACAAGGCCCATGTATTCAGTGTCCATGCACAGGAGTAGTAGGCTCGACTGGTGAAGGTGGGTCACTGTCATGTAGAAGGTCTCTGTCAATGTGATGTAGATGTTGGTCCATGACTTCATAAAGCAAGTGTTGTTCTTCCATCCCAAGAAGGAGTTCGTCACGATTTTCGTTACACTCAAACAATACTTTGCCCAACAACTCCTAAGTCACTAAACAAATCCATAGTAAGTAGCTATTGGTTGCGACGTCCTCTATTCGAGCCCAAATCAAGGATCCAGTTGGAGATGGACGCCAACACCTTTGAATTGGATACATTTTCACGCTTGTCGACCACCTCTTTCTCAATGTCCTTGATTTCTTGTTCCACTGCCAATGGTGTATGAACTTGATATCTTTTTGAAGTTGCATGTGCTCTGGCTTGGGCCCAAGCATTGTTGAGTCCATCACGACACCCAATCCCTATTCTAGAGGGTGCTCTCAACAACTCGATGAGATAGTCTGTGGAGATATATGTCCGCACAGCCAAACTTTGCACTAACCAAGTGTTTGGAGGATGTGAGAAATAGTTCCACCCAAGCTTAGAAAGACATGTAACTCCTCGCAAAGAATGTAATAGAGATATTGAGAACTAGATACAAAGCAAGAGAATAAAGGAAAGCACTATGCCAGGAGGGCTTGGTCCTTCCATAGATGTTGTGGTGGAAAATTGATAGACTAGAGCATGGTGTGTGCAAACACTGCCAAACCAAGTGCAGTGTGAATTATTGCCTAAAAACACAATCACAAGAAAGATTCTCTTGCCTTGCATATAACTCGCTGAACAAAACTTGCAATGTGTAGTCCCTTGAATGGAAATTGACCTTTTCTTATGAATTCATTATAAATTCAATGAGGAATGACTTGCATTTGTGTGAGTCTATCACCAAATGGATTTGTAATCTCATCCAATGGCAAAGGATTATCTTTTTGAATCCAACGATGCGTGTGCATGGGGTTGACACATGGGGGCCAACTTCCCGTCCTCCTTGTCATCTCCCTCTGTGCCTCATGTTTCTTCTAGTGTGCCTTCATTGAAGTCTTGGGTGAACATCCCCATCAGGGAGAAAAAAATCATAATATGCATATCAAATTTGGTTTTGGTGTGATAAACAACCACGAGGGAATTTGAATATTGAATCTCACAATTTACATAATACTTCATAACACGAGGATCACCAATTGAACTGCTTCTCATAAGCTAATACACATATCACATTAATATAAATTTAAATCATAATAATTCACATTGACAATCATGATATTTCGAAACATATAATTAATAAACATATAAAAACTTAATAATTTAATTAATAAATGTAATTACAATTACAATTACATATATATAAGAGATCCATGTGACCATTTAAATAAAAATAATAATTCATATCAGTAAACATTATATTTTGTAACTTCATATTAAATTTGATTAATAAGCATTATATATATACATATATATATATTTTTTTGCTCTATAAAATGTGTCAAGAAAATTGGCAGCATATTATGTAGCTATATGCATTATTAAGTTTAATAAAATTAAAAATAAGAATATTTCTATATGTAGAGTTGCAAAATTTATATAAATATAATAATATTATTAGGAACCACTATAGATCCATCTTAAGTTTAGATCTACCAAGTGTCTAGAGGAATCATACCTTTAAAGGGGCAAACTTTTTCTGAAATTTGACACTCCAAAAAAGGTTTGTTGAGAGATTTGATCCCCTTGGCCCTTGGTAGTAGGGAATTTAAGGATGAAAAATTATCTTAAAATTTAGAAACCTTACCAAATCTCAGCAATTTGTAAAAGATTTGGTGATCTCTCAACAATTTTATACTATAAAATCTTGAGGAAACATTTTTAGAAAAAAATGAAATTAACTATTTTTTTTTTGAAAAATCCTGGAAAATTTACCCACCTATTTAATTTAGCCTATAAAATTTCTTCAGGATCCAAATCAAAAATGAATCTATGCTTCACATTTTTAATTTTTTTTCAGTAATATTTTATTTAGTTTTCCACATATCATCTCATACATTGTTTTTAATATTTTTTTTTTCTACTTTTCTTGAAAACTAAAAAAAACATGTTAAAGATAAAAAAAAAATGAATATATATATATTATATTATATTATATTATATATATATATATATAATATATAAAATAAAAGTATCAAAACAATCTCGGCATAAATATGTATTATTAAGGTTATTTTTGGTTTTTTTGGAAGTTCGGTAAGACTACATCTTTATCATGCCCAAGTTTTCACCCCGATTAGGGGATATCACAAGATTTGAACCCAAGACTTCTAGTTCTGTAAGACTTCATTTCCACAGCACTAGCCCAAGTGGACATGTATTATTAAGTTTTAATAAAATTAAAAATAAGAATATTTTTGTATGTAAAGATGCAAAACTTATATAAATATAAAAATTATTATTAGGAACCGCTATAGATCCATCTTAAGTTTAGATCTACCAAGAGCCTAGAGGAATCATGTCT
The DNA here is from genome assembly GCA_000404065.3 of Pinus taeda. NCBI lineage: Eukaryota > Viridiplantae > Streptophyta > Pinopsida > Pinales > Pinaceae > Pinus > Pinus taeda. The sequence goes on from APFE031607814.1 coordinate 391,123, forward strand.
CTAGAGGTGCAAACCTTTATAAAATTGGACACTCAAAAGGAGGTTTGCATCTTGAGAGATTTGACCCCTCTAGGCCCTTGGTAGTAAGGAATTTAAGGATGAAAATTTATCTTAAAATTTAGAAACCTTGCCGAATCTCAACAATTTGTAAAATATTTGGTGATCTCTTTATCAAAATATTCAAATTTCTAATGATTTTATATAGTATTCATAGGTAATTTTTCCCATCTATTAATATTAGCCTCTTACTCAGATAGACTGTGACTCCTATATTGATCCGGCCACTTTAGGTTCACACCAGCGTCTAGCACTGATGCGCAGGCTTCTCGAATCACCTAAAGACCTTGAACTCGGCTCGTGGTGCAAGCAGATCAGACAGTATGTCCGCAGATGCAGAGCAGGAGCAAAATTCGACTCAGACTCTAAGACTCTCAATTCTCGAATGCCTTCCCCCCTCTCTCATGCCCGTATTTATAGATTCGCCGTTTGGTATGAGTATCACGCAGGAGATCATAACCAAAGGACAGGTGGGTAGATTCGGGCAGGTGGTTACTACCACCTGTTATCTCGTCCCTTAGAGGCAGTGCCATATGGGGACCGAATCTGACACGTATCGGACAGGAGTCATGAGAGACACGGATCTCAGTTTATTGATAATTTTGCATGTTTTGCTTTGGTATTTACAAAAAAATTTCCCCCTCATTCGCCCGGGGGGGCTAAATTGTGTATGAGTGTTAATCGTTAGTTTTTTTTTTTTTTTTTTTTTTTTTTTTTTTTTTTTTTTTTATTTTATTATGAATAATACACAGTGGATGTTTTTAAGAGAACCCACGAAAACTAGAAATGGGGATTACAAAGTGGAGATTTTAAAGAAAAAACCCACGAAAACTAGAAACGCTGATTACAAAGTGGAGATTTTGAAGAAAACCCCACGAAAACTTTGAAATGCATATGATATCTGATGAGTGATCATATACATCAATCGCTATTGTATTGCCAGTCATCTGAATCAATACTGTCTTCATGATCTATCTCTAAGAGCTGGTCTATGTCAGGGGTGAATATATGATGAGGCAAGGAATCATCAAGCCATGGAGGTGCTGCTTCCAAAAAACAGCAGAAAAATGGAAAATTGAATACATTTGCTGGCCGCTTCCTGGGATCTGTAGAAATTTCTCCATGGAATCTGACCTTTACACTGAATGACTGTTCGTCTTGTTGTCGTTCTAGTAGAGCTACTTCTGTTCCAGAATGAAGGAATTCAAACTCTATTGTGTAGTCATATCTAGCAGCAATATGAATTTCCCACATTAATGTACTAATGGTCTCTCTGAAATTAAAATTGCAAATATGTTCACTCCTGGGCATATACTTGAACATGAACAATTTGAACCAGGGGCTCCACCAATTGTTGACGCCATCTAACTGTGTTGCATAGGCAATGACCCTAACATAGCCTTGTATTCTGGCCCTCTGATGAATGGAGAAATAATCTTGCCATGTCCAATCTGTATGTTGGATAAAACCAAAACAGATAGGAATTGGCTCTCGAGAGAGTGAATAATAACCCCGCCATGGCCTATCTCTGTAAGGTGACTCGCTGAGATAAGCGACCATGCCATTTTCTGAATCAAACCATTTTTGTAAAATGATTTGAATGACTTCGACTGGTAAAGATTTAATTCTTAAAACAAAACAATCCCATCATAATTCCCATTTGCACTGGCTACAAATCGAGATTGAAAAGAAGTTTGGCTGACAGACACTAGACTGGACAGGGCTTTTGTGCGAAGAACTTTCCCCTCTGAACATCTTAATGTCCTTAATTTGTGGAGCTCCTTCTCTTGTCAGCATGTCTGCTAGGTAGTTTTCATCTCCTGATTTATAGACAATGTCAAAATCAAACCCCTCTAGCCACAGAGCCCATCTTAGAATTCTGGTATTCCCTTGTTCTAACAATTTCTTATTAGCCAGAATGCTTTTCATATGCTTCAGATCAGTTCTGACTAAAAATCTAACACTCTTCAAGAACAGTTGGAACCTTTGGATTCCTCTTTTTACAGCAAGTATTTCTTTATGAGAAGATGGATACTTGACTTCTGAGATATTAAAGCTACCAGAAGCATATGCACATACAAGTTCCTTCTTACCATGTTTCTGTAATAATGTTGCAGCCCATGTATGATCAGATGCATCTGTTTCAAGAATGAGTGGAAGATTAGTAACAGGTAATTTCAGTCTCGGAAGTTCTCTAATCTTACTCTTTATATTTCTTACTGCTGTTGTCATTTCATCGGACCATCCAATTTTTTCTTTCTTGAGCCTTTTCTCCAGAATATTGGTGTCTTTAGATTGCTTCTCATAGAACTGTCGGATGTAGTTCAAGCAACCTAAAAATCTTTGGAGCATTTTTTTATCAAGGAGAGTATCAGGGAATTTTAAAAGATGGAGAAGAACATGAGGCTGGAGCTCAATGTTACCTTGTTCTATATGTAACCCTAAATAGTCTATTCTGACTTTCCCAATCTGAAACTTCTCTTCTGTGTCAGATAGAACTAGACCATGCTTATATACCATCTCATAAAAATTTTCTAAATGCTTCTTATGGGTATTTACATCCTTGCTAAATACAAGCAAATCATCA
>APFE031607814.1:399833-433408 GCA_000404065.3 Pinus taeda
AAATCAGCTAATTTCTTCCTCATTATCATATTTAAAATGAGTTTTTATGGAATGTTTTTCTTTTTATAAAAAAAAGTTTGAAAAAAAAATCAAACTTCACAAACATCCAAAATATAATGGCTTACAAAGCATTGTTGAGTATTTCTTTACACAATGCAACTATTTTAAATTCTTCTGACAAATCTATTTATACGCATTTTTTATTTTTATATTTTTAACCCTTTTTTTATATACATTTTTAGAACATTCTTACTACTTTTCCACTTATAATCTCATACATTTTCTTATCCCTCTTTCTTGAAAACTAAAAACATGTTAAATACAATAAAAATGATAATTGTATCATATAACTGGGATATTTTCTAATTTGAAAATGTTTTGGAAATAGAAAATGTCTTGGATTAGTGTATATGCATATAAAAAGCATTAAGCAAGAGTAAATATAATCTCATACATTGTCTTATCACTCTTTCTTGAAAACTAAAAACAGGTTAAATACAATAAAAATGATAATTATATCATATGCCATGGATATTTTCTAATTTAAAAATGTTTTGGAAATAGAAAACCTCTTGGATTAGTGTATAGTCATATAAAAATCATTAAGCAAAGTAAATTATATATTACGGATAGTTTCTATCTATATGTACATATGGTATATTTTCAACTTTATTTTTTTTAGTTATTGTACATTTTTGCTATTGCAAATCTCATAGATTGTTTTGGACATTCTACTAAATATAATTTGTCCAAAGATGTAATAATAGTATTAATTGGTTATTTGTAATGTAAATGAAAAGTATATTTATATTTTTTTTTCACAGATTCTCTTGTATTTTTAAAAGTTTTTTCATTAACTTATTACACCATTTCAAATGGACTTGAGAACTTATTCATCATCATTTATATTATTCACAAATCTTTTTTCTTAAAAGGGTGTTGGTTTTTTTGTTACCATGGCTATAATAATTTTTCTATGAAGCCAAATGTTTGATGTTAACTAATATTGTTATAAATTTCAATATAAAATAATATTGAAGAAAAATTTAATATGTTGAATACCTTTTGAATCACTTTCCCTTCCATGTAACAATTTTGAAAACTTTTTCCCTTTTTCATTTAGATTGTAAATGACATTTTCAAGTTTTTACAATACTATATTAAAAATATGGTATATATCTATTTAAAATGCAAGGCACATTTTTTTAGTTTTCTTTATAGATGTGTTCTTTGTGTTGATTATAATGAATTTGATTTTCTCTTTTATTTGATTCAACATAATGAAATATAAAAAAATATATAATTTTATAATCAAATAATAAGCACAAGCTAAAATACATATTAAGTGAAGGTAGAAAATTGCGTGAAATATTAGTCTTATAGATCTAATTCTCTTCTTGATTACACTATCCTAATCGGATTTGTATCAATTTATTACTAATAGGTTTTGTTTTGGTTTTCTTATTGTGCTAAGTCATAAAGAAGATTGTGTATTGATGTGCCAATATTAAAGGAATTCATTGAACAAACATTTATAGAGGGAGGATGTTAAATAAATTTAACTACCACAAAATCAAGTTGTTCACAACTAGAGTATGCCTATGGAATATATAAGAAAAGACAAATTTAATATTGCAACCATTTTTTTGAAAAGAAGGCTTTGGGGTTCCAATACTAGAAACACGTAGTGTGGCATTAACACAACAAATATAGTTAGAGAAACCAACAAAGATATGACACATTGGTGTGCTTACAAATATAGTACCTAATTCTTCGTGTATGGTTTCCGTGTTAAATTTGCAATGTGGCCAATTATACATGATGCATTGATGCACCAATTTTATATCAAATTCATCTCATAACATTAAAGAAGAAGAAGAAGAAGATAACGACGTGGTTGGGAATAAAAAATTCTAGATAGTGATTAGGCCGCAAATAATTGACCTCTTTGTGCTCATTTGAATGGTCACCATTGACGTCGACAAGGACACAAAGAAACAAAAATATAAGAATAGAAAACAAAATAGCATTATCCCAATGGTTAAAAACTTTAGACACTACAATGAAGGGAAGCAACAAATAACTTAGGTTTTGTGAAATTTAAGGTAAATTTATTTCATTCTATTTGCTAGTGTGATTAAAAAAAACTCAAGTTTGTTAAAATGTGTATGAACTTGTAAACGTGCATAAGGAAAGACACTGTACAAGGGAAATCGTGAAACAATTGAAGCAAAATTTGTTGAGAAGTAGAAAATAAAATTAGATACCTAAAATATCTCTTTTGCAGATTTATATGTACCTTAGTGTCCATTTCATGTGTTCTTTTGTAAACCGGGACCTCACAATTCTTAGCCAATATGCCTTTCTCGTATTTATGCCCTTCCTCATTCATGGTTTGAATTTTTGTTTCTTAGGCATAGAATAACCATGACAACTTATCACAAATTTGGTGGTTAAATTTTATTGTTGTGAAAATACTATAGGGGAATCCCAGCAAAAAATAACTAAGTGTTAGGATGATAAAAGGCTCAATTCCTCTTATTTTCATTATAAGGGAGTGATAATAAAGGAGAACGATATAATCCTTTTTGAATTGCCAAAATTGCACGACAAATGGGAGAGACTCTTGAGCCTTGACACAACTTTCGTCTTGGACTAGGTTAAAGACTGGTGTGTCGAGGAAAATAGGAAGGTTGCTCGATATAAATAATGTGGGTTTTAATAATAAAAAAAAGGCATTCCCAAAGTGAGCAAATGAGGAGACAAACCGTCAAGGTGGCCGAGAAAGAGAAGATATGAAGTTTAGTTAGCTTAGTGACTCCTTTTGAATTCCACTTTATAAAATCCCTCTTTGCTATGCGTTTTTTCCTTGGTAAAAATATCCTACACACATTTCTCCTTCCTTTTTGGTATAACAATAAATTAGGTTTCTTAGTAAACTTATGCATTGAAGAATTGCTCGGCCTTTCTTCAAGGTACTTTTTCTCTATTTCAACAATATTTTTCTTGTCTTTAGTGTGCCTTAATGAGTTCATAGTACAAATGCATAAATAAATAAGTTTTGTATTAATGCTCTTAAAACCAATGGAAGAATTGACAAAACTAGGTTTGTGACGGTTATAACAAACATGTTTTGTGAAAAATATTGATTTTTTCTTAATGTGCTCAACCTAAATAAGCATATCAATGCACTCTAACACAAAACACATCAATGCTCATCATAACAATAGGTGCTTCCTATGACCAAAATAATCCCCTATGAGGTCTGATATAAGTTATATTGTTACGTCTTACTGCATACTATTTAAGTTTAATAGTTTGTTTGAAGGCAACATACTTGTATTGATTGTGGTTTTGGCTCAAATGAAAGGGAAGCTAAAATTAATGATAATATTTAATTCCCAATTTTGAAGATTTTTCATTAAATATTGAGAGAGATATGATTCCACCAAGTTATCCCTTTCCCCTAGTAGGTGTAGAATTTAATTATATGTCAAATTTCTAATTAAATATCCATTGTTTTTGCATGTGCATTTACTAGCATTTGAATAATTTCTTCTTTAGTTCACAAGAATGTAATTCGGACTAGGTTTGGATTTGTTGATGTTTAATTAGTCTAACCTATAACAAAATGCCACATTGTATTATCTCAAGGAAAATAGCGCATGCAAATACTAAACAAAAAGAAAGAACCACTTTACCTCACTAGTTGTATTATGCCATCCTCAAGAAACCATATTAGGTGAGGGGTACTTCCCCATGCAGTGGATTTATTTTTACAATAGCCTATTAGTGCGCGGTTTTTCAAAATATAAAGGATAGAAAATTAACCCTTGGTTGTACATTGTCCCATTACGTTAAGGATTGACTACCTTATTCCATTATGTTAATGACTAACTACCCCAAGTTGAAAGTTTTATACTTCTAATGAGCCAAGGAATTACAACAAGAGTGTTGAACTCCTCACTTTAAATGTCAACCTAAAGTTCGTGCAAACTTGTGATGTGTTGTGCACTATATGTACAAACTAATTGAAACAACCATATTTTGTGACAATTGAAGCATGCTAATTCTAAGAATGTAAGAACTAAATAAGGAATTGAACATAACGCACATGCTAATTTGACTACAAGGAAAAATATTAATTGAAAGTAAACTACTCTAATAACGACAGGATGCTAAAATTCAACCTCGTTATTTATGTTCCTTAGCTCTCCAACATTAATGGATCTTTTCCATAAGGTTTCACAGAAAATAACCATTTTGTGGAGAGAAATGAAACAATAGTCAAAAAGTAACCCAATCAGCCAATGGTGTCAAGGAAAGAAAACCTTAGAGTCATAAGATGAGCGCAAATTGAGCAAGAGAAAGAGGTAAAGCAAATGAAAATAAAGTAACTATGCATATAGGAAGTATGTGCAAAAATCAAACTAATCCAACAACAATAAATGGCAAACCATAAAGCAAACTATTTTAATAATAATAAACGAGAAACCATAAAGAAAACTATTTTAATAATAATAAATGAGAAGCCATAAAGCAAAGTAGTAAAGTAAAAATACATGAAACCAAAGGAATGTTGGAATGGGAGTACATGAATTGCAAACATGAAACCACAACTCTTGAAAGAGAATGAAATAACAACCATCGAATCCATAGGTAGAATTCAACCTTCATCACAACTCCAAAGTAGGCACACACCTTGAAGCAAGTAATGGGGTGATTCCATCAATATAAAATCGATGTTTTCAATACGAAACTTGATCTAAAATATTGTATTACTTCCAAATTCGAATTTACAGGTTAATGAATGACAATCCTCTAGTAGCTATTTGAACTTATACTTGAAAAGAAATCCTAACTAAGTCTTTCAATCAATCGCTTATTAATGAAGGCTGTCCCAAAATATCCTAAAGTTATGCAACCTATTTTGTGGGACTACTCCAATCTTCTAGAGAAGGTAAACGATATAATCTTTGAAAATTTTCAACATTCTTCAAGTTTGTCTAGAGCAATGACTAAGAGAGATAAATCTTTATCTTGATTTGATTTCTTTTACTTAGCCTTTGGGCATTACATTAGCCAATATATATAACTTATGTAATAATAAAAACCATAAATCACTCTAAGATCAAGCATATGTCGCATTTCACTATGAATTAAGTTAATTAAATATAATTATATAAACATAACTCATATTGGTCATCAAAATGATGATTTTTTCATGAAGATTATGGCCTAGAGGAAATAATGTATTGAATGTACATATAAAATGGGTCATAAAATAGACAATTCGAAGGCCCATCATCACTCGTCAATAGAGAGTTTTGTTTTCCCTTGTGCAAAATAAAAACTTCCTCAAAATTGATCTCAATCATTCTCAGTCCTCTTGTGATATTTTGCCTTGGCTATCATTGAATATTTGGAGATATTGGAATTCTTGGAGAACTTATCAAAACGTTTGTAGTCTAATTTCCTCAATTTTCTTGAATGCTCCAACAGTGGTCTATAATTAAAAATTTCAAAAATGTCTCCTCAATATCCCTCGATTGAATTTACATTGGAAATGGATAAAGATATTCTTTTTACCTTCGAAAAAAATAGGATTTGATTCTATGATAGGAGTGAGAACCAACCAAAACACTTTAACCATTTAGTTTTTCTGAGTTTTCTAGATTATTCCTATGGTGACTATAACAAAATTATTTATCCCATTTAATATGAATACCCTTTGATAAATTTTTTATGAGATATAAGTAAAGATTTCTTGTACACCTTGTAAATATTTCATATTTTGATTTTGAGGAATGAGTGAGAACCAATCAAAACACTAGACCACTAATTTTTCTGAGTTTCTTTGGTTGCTCCTATAGTGTCTTATAAATAACTTTTTTGTCCCACTTAAATTAAATATCCTTTCATTAAAATTTTATGAAATGTAGATAATCAATAAGAACTATCATTCTGACAATTCGACTAAGAAAAATGGACAAGGAACAAACCTACTGGAAAGTAAGTTGATCATAGTAGATTAATAGGGAGATGTCCATAGAACAATGTATAACGTTGAAAAAAAATTATAGTCACAAGATCTACATCAAAATTTTGACAAGAGTGTAAGGAAGCATTCAAGTGAGTGTGACTTAATTACATAAACTCAGTGAGACATTTATACAACGAGAAAGCAAGATGAAGAAATCGACCAAGTGAAGATACCTAAGTGTTCAATTAGGACCGAATGAGACAAGATAATTGACTATTGAATAAGAAACAAAGACAAATTTGAATGAAGGAGAAAACCTAACAGAGTCAGCTAGATCAAATAAAAAAATAAAATTAATTGGATAGACCAACTTGACTAAAAAAAATAATCAACCATGATGGTGAAATTATTAGAAATAAATAAATCAATCAAGTTGGTTGGCTTGACCAACACATACATCCTGACTTGGCTAACTGCCAACTAAAGCCATTCAATTGACATATGACTGCCGATCTCGCATGTTGACCACATGAAATAGCATTTACATCTACAATAAATGTTGAAGTGCACTAATGCTATGTTATTTCATGTGAATTTAACACACCTCACCTTGAAAATGATATAAATATGGTTGTTTCACAAGACTAGAACACTTTATTTCCCCCTCTTGAGAAACCAAATGATTGGTGCCAAAAAAAAAAAAAAAAAAAAAAACATATTGCTTGACTATTGCACTTGCAGACTTTGAAGAAATATCCAAGCATGAAAATCAACAACCATGCTGAAGATGAGGGGACAAATAAGAACAAGTGAAGCCTAAATCGAGCTGAGAAATAAGTTCACATTTGATAAATCGAACACCATAGAGCTTGAAATCAAAATGCACAATGTTGGACAAGAAAATATGGATTGGGAAAAGTACTAGAAGAAATTTACAAGTTGGGAGCTTATGGCTAGCAAGTAGAAAAAATAGAATCAAGTTCTTGATAGGCTACATATAAAAATTATTTGAGGGCACTATAGATGGTCAAATTTTGGGATGGAAATAAGAAGGGGTGAAATTCATTGTAATTCAATTCCACGCAAAATACTTGTGCTTTGGGCGACATTTTCCTACCATAGCTGGAATAATCCATTGAATCACTAGACTGCTTCACAAAGGTGAAAAAATACCTAAGACGATTGATCTAAACTTTGGGATAAAAGAATAAACCAAGACAAACATCGCCAAAAACTATGAAGGGTTGAGTATCAAAAAAGTTAAAAACAAATGTGCAAATTGGGCCTATATTATTGTTTCATTGTGCTTAACCATGATAGGTTGAGCATCCTACATAAAACTAACAATGTTGGAGGTAATAGGCCAAATTGTAGGAAGTGGGAAAGTGTTTAGTTAGTATGAGAACTTGGTCAACATTATTCGAAACAAGTGCAAAGAGTGCCACGATTTAGGTAGAGCCACCAAGTTCCCTTCCTTGTTTATATGGTTGGATTTGAGCCAAGTGAGCCTAGCTAGAGAAACATCTTTCAACAAAACCTAGGTGTCAACATTGTTTAACTACCAATGATCACATCTAGTGTGGTAAGAATGACTAAGTACTTATTGGCCAACTAAATGTTCAAGCAATGGGTTTCAAATATGAAGAATGTATTTCACAGATGGAGGATTTCAAAAAGAAATTTAGGGGAACTACCTAACCTATCCCTTATACAACTTTGCATTGACATCGCCAAGCTCTAGTATGTGGAAGGAACAATTGTCCCTCCGAAATACTTGTTGTACTAATGCACTAGGGATATTTTTTTTGTTCAAATTGAATGGTAGTCAAACACTACATTACCAATCCCACCTATAACATTAGAGGAAGAAGGTGAGATATTGTTTCCATTAATAGATGAAGAATTGGAGGAGGATTAGGAAGACAAATTACGCAACGTCCCATTGGTGGCTGAGTTACACAATCTAATCATGTCACATTCAAAAGGATCCCTTGCAACAAAAAGGAAATAGCACATAAAGAGCCATCCCAACCAAATCATCATGTATAAAGGTAGGATATTTTTAAGATGTCAATATAATTAACTTAAAGTATCCAAATATAAAGAAAAAGTAGGATAAAATTTCTAGTAAGTGCTTTGGTGGTGCTTTGTGACACTGAACAAAAAAGAAAATTAACTCGATAGGAGTCAAATAGGACAAAGAAAGTCCTTGGGCTAAGTTCCAGACCCACATATGTTGAAGCAATCACTCAAGTCAAAGAAAGAATTGATGAAGTATTGAAAACACAAACTCCCCTAGAAAAGAATATGGAGACTAGGAGAGAAAGGAAGAAGAGGGATGAGGAGAAACATGAGTCGAGTACAACTAGGACTCATTCTCCTAGCACCAACAAAACAAGGAATCTTAATTAGCTAGACCAAAAATCCCACTCCCATAAATCCAAAAACAAAAGAAGTCCCCACAGTTCCAACTAAAATAATCTTGATGCAAAAATTACTCCTAGTCAATCCAACAAATGCAGCATTGGAAATTTAATTACTCCGAGTCAATCCAACAAAAATAGCATTGGAAATTTATTCAAATTCAAAGGACAAGTTGTCCCAATCATCTAAACACATGTTATTGGAAATTATTTTAGCAATGCACAAATGACAAGGCTAAGTTGGATGAACATAATAATAGACACACACAGTTGGATGAAGATAGTGAAGAGATAACCTAAACTAACTAGAATGATCAAAATGTAGGGAACAATCACAATTTGAGGAAGAAAATGACTAGCAACAACAAAAACATAGTGAATATTAGCACTAATAAAATCAAGAAATGGAGGAGAAGAATACCAAAAAATCCCAAGAATCAAGACAATAGTTGGCTTGACTAGATGGAACCATGCAACAATAGTCAACTGGTCCACTCAACAAACAACTGATTGACCACCCAATAGCACAAAATATAGGGGAACATCATTAACAAAGAAAGGACAAAGGTGTAAAAATAAAAAATGTAGAAAAAAGTGATTGAGCTACAACCAAAAGAAGAGCTGATCAATATGTTGACTAACCAACCAAAACAATCAATGATGCAAGATAATATGACATACCAATTGACTACACCTCTGAAGATGACAACAACTTTAGCGCCACCACGTCCACCAATGGCTGACCCAATTAATCACTCATAAAGTACACCATTGTAGTCAACACATGAGCAGACTCATAAGTCCACAAATAAAAATCTTAAATCAAGTAAAAGGAACAACAAGAAGAAGGCTCAATAAGGATATACAAGTAATCCTCATGTTTATACTACATTTTGACCACAAGAGGAACCAACTTCCATAACAAATGTGGTCTTTGATCCATCAAATGCATTAGTGTTGCTATTATGGCTAATGTATTGTCCTTGATGGAAACCTACTTGTCAAATATGTTCTTGATGTCAACTTGGTTATAATATGATGATTATAGAATTGTTACAAATGACATGTTTGATGGTACAAATATTATAGAGGATATAGAAGAGAATTGACAACTCAGTCACAAGATGTATGAAAAATGTGAAGTTTGAAAATTATACACGACCCTTATGAAGAAGAGTCGTGTAGGTTATGTGAATAAAAGTCATGTACATAATCCGAACCATGGAAAACAATAAACTTGGAGCCATTACCATGATAATTTCCCATAGTATTGTGTCGTCAATGCCTATTTGATCATGTTAAATGAATACCAACAACATTACCAAGGGATTTTCCTAAGGTATTGACGAAGGAAAAAACTATAAAGGAGATGAAGATCAAGTAGTTCAACATGCAATGGAATGGATTATTCATGCGTGATTTGATCTAGAAAAAGTGTGCACTAGGGAGTTGTTGGGTTGTGTTATATTCTTTCCATGACTAGCCCCAATAGTTAATTCGGGGGGTTAGAGGGGGGGCGGAGACCCCCTTCATTGACGGGGTGGGGGTCACCGGGGGGGGGGGCGTAGCTCCCCTCTACGGGGTCCGGGGCAACGCCTCAAGATTTTTTTTTGGACCCTATATTAGGTGGACGGGCCTACCTATGTTTTTGTGCATGGATTTCGCACATGGTTTTGGGCGATGGTTTTCAGTTCATGGTATTTTGTAGATCTGGTCAAGGGAACTACAGTTATGTTCTAATCTAGGGTTAATGGATTTGGGTTTATGGATGCTTCGGCATGTATATATATGTATTATAACATTGAAAGGAACATAATGAAAAATCAATCTAGTAGTCCCGGTTTTGGGATCCAAGGGAAAATCTCTGTGTATATTTGCTTTATGTGTTATGCTCTCGCCATTGTTTATTTTTTGTTTGTAGAATTTGTATGCGGGTAATTTCTGTACGGGGTTAAAACCTACAGGAGTAAGGAGAAGGTTCAGATATGATATATCTGAAGATATGTTGAAATATACGCTTGATTGATTTGCTTGTTAGAGAATGTTTGAGTGGCTAATAATGCAGGATCTATGATTATGGTGGAACTATGATCTAAATATATAGTTGTTGAGATATGTAGATTTTAACAATTTGTGTGCAAAGATCTGGGTTTGTCATATGTTGTGATTTGCGGTGAAGATTTGATTTAACAATTTTCTATACGCATGTTTTCTTCTGGATAGTCGTATAAATACGCGGATATGCTACATAGTAGTCACGTATATATTTAGAAATAATTTTCCTCTATATTATGACTTGATCTGGGTGTTTGTGAGTTGATTTAATACTAAGTGATGAGTGTGATACTTATAGATGTGATCATCTTAAACATAATGCCTAGGTTAAGAATTTCATGGTGAATTTAAATATGTACGTAGGTCCCATACATGATAAATGCGTATATACACGAGTTTTCTTTACTACAGTCACGTATACATTCCAGGGTTTGTAATTGCTACATGGTAATGACAGTTGATGAATTATGTATTATTTGTTGTCGTCCATCAACGTTGTCTTGGTCTGGATTGTTTGTATCTATTGTGGAATGGTGTATCTCTGGTTGTGCATTGATTTTGTCTGGTTGCAATGGTTCAATATTGGTATTCAATGATTCAATGTATTGGTGATTGGTATTCAATAGTGATTCAATGATTGTATTCAAATTCTATGATTCAATTTTCAATTTCATATATTGGTTTAAGCTTATTCCATAGTGTGGGTCCAATTTGAAAATGGATGAAAGGTGGCCTACATGTTTTGATGTGTATTTGAGATAGGTGGATCTAGTATGAAATGTTATGAAACATGGTCCACAAGGAGTTGAGGGTTGTAGCCTTCAGTGAGGGGGTAGATACTCCCCTTTGGTAGGAGTCGTTAAACAAGATTAGGGGGTTATAACTCCCTTCTAGTGGGTGCTGACGAATGAGTGGAGGCTATATCCTCCTATAAGTGGGTTTCTACATGTTGGAAAGAGTTTGCGCCAATACAAGCCCTTGATGTAATGAATGAGTTTTTATTATAGTAAGAGAACAAGAAAAGGATGAAAAAAACTATAGTTTTCCCTCCACATTGGGTTTCCACCTAAAATCCTAGTGTCCATATGTGTTGATGTGTTGTGCTATGAATTATTTGTTCTTTACTGCACAATGAATGGATAATCAACTAATAATGCAATGATTAAGCTAAACATCTGATGGAAGTTATTAAAATTAAGTAATCTGGATATACACAATTTTAATTCACTGAAGGCACATACACACGTGAGTTGTATGAATAACAATAGCATACAAAATTATGAACATGAAATTAAAATTTAAAGTGAATTAAAAATATTGATTCCCCCCACACCCCCCACCCCCCCAAAGTATTTTTCCTAACAATTAGTATTAGAGCAGGTCCCTCGGAAGGAGCTTGATCACTTGAAGGGAGATCAAGCAAGATGAGTAGCCAAGATGGAATTTTCTCTACCAAGCCACCTTTGTTTAATGGTACTAACTTTATGTTTTAGAAGGTTATAATGAGAACATATTTATAGTCATTAAAAGTTGATGTATGGGGAGTTTTTGAAGGCAGATTTCAATACCCAACCTCCATTCCCACAGATAATGCAAGAAAGAAGCAGTATGAGAACAATGCAAAGCCAAGAAGTTCTATCTTGGGAGGATTACGAGAATATGAGTTCATGAAATTCATGCAGTTGGACACTGGAAATGCAATATGGGATAATCTTATTCAGAGTTATGAAGGTAATACTAAGATAAAGAGTGCCAAACTCCAATCATATAGAATTTAGTATGAGCCCCTTAGAATGCATGATGATGAAAACATTGCAAGATGTTTCCTTAGAGTAGACGGGATTACTAACACTATGAAAGGGCTTGGGGACAAGATAAAGGATTATGCTATTATTGAAAATATTTTGAGATCACTAACCCCAAAGTTCGATGCCAAAGTATCTGCAATTGAAGAAATTCAGGATTTGAAAAGACTTACTCTATAACAACTTCATGGGATATTGGATGCTTATGAGGTGAGAAATAAGGGGAATACATCAGAAATAAGAGAAGTTGAATTCAAAGCCACATACAAAGGAAAAGAAAAGGAAGAACATAAAGATACAAAATGCATTTCAAATGAGGAAGAAGTGAATCTTGTGAAGAAGTTGCAAGCGGGAACTAGTAAATTCAAAGGTAAACTTCCCTTTAAGTGTTTTTCTAATGGAAGAGTAAGTCACTATGCATCCAAATGTCCATATAAAGAAAGTCATAATAAGAAAGAAAAGGAAAAGGACATTGACAAGAAAAATGCCACAAAGAAGTTTTCTGCCAAGAAAAATATTTATTCTAATGAAGATAGCCAAAGCACATTTGATGATCAAGAAGATTCAAATTCATATTCTAATACTAGTTACAAAATACTTATGGCTCTTGAATATCATTCAACTAGTGAATCAAATATTTGTGAAGAAGATGATTTATTGAAAGCATTGAAAGAGATTGATAGACATAGGAATGCAAACAAATAACTAGAAATGAAGGAAAGTAGTATTATCAAGGAAATGAAATTGTTAAAGTCTCAGTTAGAAGTATCTAGTAGAAGAACATAAGACTTAGCAAAACAACTTCAGGAAAAGGAAAGGCATTGTGAAAAGTTAGAAACAAAATTTGTGACTCTAAGGGAAGATTATGAGAAAACAAATAAATGGGTAAAGGTATATGAATCTCTAGAAAATATTATTAATGAACAACACTCTCCTCTGATCAATACATGCATTGGGTACAACCACAAGGTTTTAGATCCACAAAATATAAGGACCCACAAAAGACTGAATCAAGTCACTCATAAGATATGAAAACTTCAAGATCAAAGAAAACTGTATCAAGTCCTTCAAGATCAGTTCTTAGGTATAAAAGATGGTTTTATGGATATTTTTTCACTTGTAACACATTAGGGAATAAGGTCACTAATTGCAGGTCAAGTGGATGGTATGGAAGCTCACAAGCCTCTGGCTACATGAGATGGTTTAACCATCACAATTTTGAACACATGATAAAAAATTGCAAACAAACTTGGAGGAAGAAGGAGCAACAGATAGAGACGTAGGGGAGATTGTCCTTAATGCAGTCCATTGTTCTTAAAGCATACTTCTAGTAATGAATGTAGAAGTAAATGTGAGGTACATAGCCTCATGGGGAACAAATAATGGCTATCAGCTCCACATGATCAATTGTGTATGATCTTAGAAGGTCCGAGTTGTGCATGTGTATCTTTGTGATGATTCCCTATTTTTCTTTGGTGATGTTTATATTACCGATGTTGCATTTGATGAAGTGATTGTGATCAGGAGAGGACATGACATGTTTAGGGAGAGTTGTGGCTATGAATAATCAACATTTTACATTATGTATGGGTTTCTTATGAATGACAGTCGCATATGCATGCATTTTTTATTTAGACAACTTTGTATGATTTTTTGTGATGATAAAGGAATACTAAAATTTAAGGAAAGTTCCTCATATGTTTCCATCAATTCATTATTGATATTATAGTTCCGACATTGGTTTGTTGCAGTCTGTTGATAGTACCCTTATGCAAGTTTTAAATATGTGTGAAAGAGTATTGGTTCATGATGAGTGATGAATTGTTGCAAAGTTTTATTACCGTTGTTGATTTGTCTCTTTGTTGTTGGTGAGAAGGACATAATGTGATCAAAATTAATGATGAATAACCGATACAGGTTCAGGGAGAGCATCTGTTGAGCTTCTAATGGTTCATTGTTGGCCTTATGGTTCCTTGAGCACTCCTTGTTGCATGATGGATTCTATGATGAGTTCATGGTTATTACTGTGTCATTAATCTTATTTCATTGCTCACTACTGAATATATATGTGCTATTATCACTATGTCATAGGTTATTAATGATACTTCGGTTGAATATGGTGAAGTTGTGGATGGTTCTTTATTATTGCTGCTAAATGTTAATGCACTTGATGATGAGGATATGATGTTTTTGATGATATTGAAGAGACTGATGCTATACTGTCTTATCTATATCACTTCTTTATGATGAGGAGGTTCATGCTACTATCATGATGATATTTATGTTGCTGCTGTCAAATAATTATGTCGCAAATGCCTATATGGTGCATGGTGGTTGCTAATGAGTATGATGGTTTTACTACAAAAGATATTTCATTGTTGAGATCCTTGTTTATGGTTATAGATGTCATGTATGTCTCTTGATGTAAAGGTCATGAAAATACCCATGTTGTAATCATTATAAAATTAATTCATGTATGGGCTATTGGAATCAAGCCATATCATGTATGTAACCCCATTATTTTGGGTGATTGATGTAAAATTTGGGACAAATGTGTAACCCCATTATGTTGGGTGATGGATCAATGAGTCATATAGTAGAAGTCATATGTTCTTATGGATAGTCATGTACTTGAGTCATAAAGCCTTGTACTTATATTTCATATCTCTAGAAGTTCCAACATATGCTTAGGGGGAGCATGATCAATATGCATATTTCAAGGTTCATAACAACATATCAGACTTACATTGTTGATCTCTACAAGAGAAATAATCCATTAAGCCTAATTCAACCCTTTTCCCTTGATGTTAAAGGAGGAGAGAAGAATTGGTGTTTGCAGGTCGTTTCCAAACACCAAAGTGGTTGTCATCAAGTCCAAAGGGGGAGATTGTTGGCATTATGGCTAATGTGTTGTCCTTGATAACAACCTACTTGTCAAATGTGTTCTTGATGTCAACATGGTTATAATATGATGATTATAGAACTATTATAGATGACATGATTGATGGAATAGATGTTACAAAGGATATTGAAGAGAATTGACAACTCAACCACAGGATGCATGAAAAATGTGATGTTTGAAAAGTGTATGAGACCCTTGTGAAGAGTAGTCACATACATATGTAGGTTATGTGAAAAAAAGTCGCATACATAATTTGAACCATGGAAAACAGGAAATCATGAGCCATTACCATGGTAATTTCCGATAGCATTATGTTGACAACGTCTATTTGATCCTATCAAACGAATACCAACAACATTACCAAGGGATTTTCCTCGGGTATTGCCAAAGGAAAAAACTATATAAGGAGATGGAGATCAAGGAGTTCAAAATGTAATGTAGTGGATTATTCATGCGTGATATGATATGGAATAGGTGTGCACCAGGGAGCAAGGAGAAGGCTTAGATTTGAAAGATATGAAGATATGTTGAAATATATGCTTGATTGATTTGCTTGTTACAAAAATTTTAAGTGACTAACAATGCGAGATCTATGATTATGGTGGAACTATGAAATTAATATATATTTGCTGAGATCTATAACTTTTGACAATATGTGCATAGAGATATGGGTTTGTCACATGTTATGACTTGCAACAAATATTTGATTGAGAAATTTTCTGTACATAGGTTTTCTTTTGGATACTCGCATACATATGTGGATATGCTTCACAATAGTTGTGTATGTCTTATGTGATAATTTGCCTCTATATTGCTACTTGATCTGGGTGGTTGTCAGTGGATTTAATACTGACTAATGAGTATGATGCTTATAAATATTACCTACTTAAACAAAATGGTTTGGTTAAGAAGTTCGTGGTGAATTTAAATATATATGCAAGTCCCATATAAATTCCAAGGTTTCTTTACTACAATCATATATACATTCCAGGGTTTGTAATTGCTGCCTGGTGATGAAAATTAATGAATCATGTATTATTTCTTGTTGTCTATCAATGATGTCTTGGTTACGATGGTTTGTAGTTGCTGTGGATTGGTATTTCTTTGGTTGTGCATTGATTTGATATGGTTGCAATGATTTAGTATTGATATTCAATGATTCAATATATTGGTGATTAGTATTCAGTGATTGTATTCAGATTTTGTGATTCAATATTCAGTTTGGTATATTGGTTTGAGCTTATTGCAGAGTTTGGGTCTAATTTAAAAATAGATGAAAGGTGGCCTACATGTTTTGATGTGTATTTGAGACAGGTGGATCCAAGATGAAATATTATGAAATGTGGTCCACGAGGAGTTGAGGGTTGTAGCCTTCAATGAAGGGGTAGGTACTCCCTTCTGGTAGGAGTCAGTGAATGAAATTAGGTGGTTGTAGCTCCCTTACAGTGGGTGATGGAGAACAAGTGGTGGTTGTAGCCTCCTATAGGTGGGTGCCTACGTGCTGGCAAGAATCTGCGCCAGTACAATACCATGATGTAATGAATGATTTTTCATTACAATAAAAGAAGAAGATAAAGACGACAACATTGGTGGTTTTCTCCCACATTGGGTTTCCACCTAAAATCTCGATGTCCATATGTGTTGATGTGTTGTGCTATTATTTATCTGTTCTTTACTGCATATTGAATGGCTAGTGAAATAGTAATGCAATGATTAAGTTAAACATTTGATGGAAGTTATGAAAATTAAGTAATATGGATATACCCGATTTTAATTCACTGAAGACGCATAAACACACAAGTTGTATGAATAACAATAGTGTACAAATATCTAAATGTGAAATTGAAACTTAAAGTGAATTAAAAATATTTATTCACATCTCCCCCCCCATGAGTATTTTCCCTAACAATTAGATATCAAATCATGAATTTGTACAATGCGCTCTCTAGAGAGTTTAGGATAAAATGGATAAAGTTAATGAAAGTTGTCAAGAGACTCTCGATTATAAAAGAGAAGCAAAAATCAACATTGATTAAATGCATCAATCTAACCTAAGAAAAATTACACATTGATCAACCAAGTTTTGAGATCAATTGTCTGGATTCACTAAAGAAATTAGTATACCAACTTGTCAACCTGAATTTACAAATACAAGAGGAGAACAAATAAGAAAAGAAGAAAAAGATATAGATGCAGGAGTATAATAAGAATATGCAAGAGGAAACATGCATCTTAGATGAATCATATCTCAACCATCTTGCAGTCAAAGTATCAAAAATTTAAGGAACCTAATAGAACTTGAAGGCAACCATGGACCAAGAGTCGACCTTGAACATAGTTTTGAGTAATTGACCAATCTATTTTTCTTTGACTTATATCAAATTGATGGTGTAGCAAGCCTTACTATAAGAATTGACATAAAAGAGAAATATAACAACTAAATCCATAGTTCACAAGGTATTATAAATATAGATTGACACCACAAAGGATTTTGAAACATGGTTGATCCAATAAGAGTGACAATGGTTCAAGGAAGGGAACAAGGCACAATTGGAAGTCGAAAATGTTGCACAACGCATGAACCATGTAATAAAGAAAGTACAACACATGGAAGAAAATTTTAACTTGATTCAACCAAGGTGCAATATAATTCAATGGAAAAATAACTTGAGTATTTGACCCATATGATATTACTTAGGGCACAAGCACAATACTCAATTGATGAATGTCATAATTAAAAAAACTATTTGTAGAAAATAACACCTAATATTTATCAAACTTCCTTCAATCAACTCTAATAGTAAATAACACCTCAATTATAGTCTACACCAACTTCTCCTCCTAAGACCACACTTCCATTTTTTAGTCCAAGTGCATTTGAGTCAAACTATCCATCTCTAGGACCATTGACATAAGTGATAGGTATCAAGGGCTTAGACTGGTCAGATGGGAATTGATAGGAAAAAGGTGTTAAAGTAATAGGAAAATACACACTCTTAATATGTTGCCAGAGACTATCCTAGAAGAAATAGTCAACCAACCAATGTAGATAGAGGAACCACTAGAATAAATGGAATGGAATCAACTAACATCATGGGAAGCACATCCAAAATAATCAATAACACCAAATCAAAACAATATTCACCAACACTAAGCAATCCAACATACCACATTGGTTCATGGTTCGATACATCAAATTTCAAAACCCTCTTGTAATAATATATTTAGTTACAATTTTTGAAATTGTAAGTTCACACCTCCCTCTTGCTCAAGATGGGGGAGATGTTGGAAGGGCTAGTAAACTCTATCGGTCAAACTAGACAATTTACCAAGTAAGAGTAGTCAATTGTCGAGTTGAATATGTAAGTCAATCAACCACACATTTGGGTTGACCAACCGAGGTAATTAAAAACCTGCAACTATCTTATAACTAAATCTTGAGTATAATAATGTGTATCAACAAATAGTTAAATTACTAAATATTATTATGACATAATAATAAAGTGCAGATCAATGATATTCCCACTACTTTTATTCTTTTCCCTTTCTTCTCTATGTGCATATTGTTCTATCATACTATACATCACTTTGTTTAAATATACTACTAGTAAATATTCCTTATAAACCCTTAAATTACAATACCTCTACATTTACAAATGTTGAAAGTTTGTTTGAAAATTATACTTATATTTTATTTGCATTAAATTTATAATAATAAACAAATATTTTATTTGCATTAAATCTATAATAATAAACAAATATTAAATCAAAATGTGCATGCATAATATTCAACTTGATTAATTAGTTATTATGTAGTATATTTAAAAAAAATCTTATTATAAAATTATATATTGAATTTAATCGAGAGATCATCCATTAATTAAATTCCATTCATTAAAATAAATGTTAATTGTAGTGTACAAAGATGGTAAAGATTCACCATTCACACACTTAAATCTCCCTTTACAAAGAAATACAACGCAACCCATCTTCCTTTTTGGCTTTATTTGTGAATTATTGGTGTTTTACAAAGAAATACAAAACAACGCATCTACCTTTTGGCTTTATTTGTGAATTATTGGTGTTTTATTCATATTATTATATCAACCTGAGGGGATTCGAGGTCTTTATTTACAATATAGAATTAAAGGTGATATCCTATGTTTCTACGTCATCTATATCAACATAGATATGTCTAGGAGTCAAAACATGAGACTCGTGAATAATTAAAGCATAAGAAACCACCATGTAAACTTCTTGGAGCTTCCTTTCAAAGTTGGGGTTCTTGGCACGACGATGGGGAGTGATAAATCCAAGAAACACCTATATTGTTTTCAAATATGACCCATGCATGGGCCAATCTAAACATAAATTTAATGTATTATGGATATATTGGTTATACAATTAGGAGTACCATCTACGATACTTTTTTTAGTGTCATATGATGTCCCAAAGTTATATATGAGCACCACTCTATCCCTAACTATGATAATCAACTTAAGGTTCATTAATAGTCACCATCTACGTTTATTGGAGAATGGTTGTGAAACTTAGAATCAACGTTGCAAATAATAACCTTGTTGAAGAACTAAGATCTATTTTAATGATGTTGGATATCATTACCTGCGATGTCCAAACGATTTATATATGGGTTATTATTATGAAATTCGAATTCTTTTTAATGCTTTTTACAATGTTCACTTTAGGTTTAAATGCAATTTTTTGTTTTACGTATTGCCGCAGTCACCACTAGAGTTATATAGCCGAGGCAATACGTCCGCTATCATCGTGTGCCTATTTTGTCCTTGGTGATAATCGAGGCTGCCAAGCGCCTTGCAGTTTCACATGTGGAATCAATCCATCCAAGCAACTCATACTGTAACAAACAAACTTTGCTGCCGCGTTATCCTGTTGCTTTTCACATATTGAGTGCGAGTGTTGATATCTTTCCATATCTCGATTGCAGGTTGCCCAAACCTATCTACGTGCCTCACTCCATCTCCTTTACTCTCTCTGAATTCGATGACTCAAATTTTTTACAACTTTCGAGTTGTTGGACGTTGAATTGATGATTTAAATTAATTGGTCTTTCTCTTCTAGCCCTCAACTCCATCTTAAACGAATTCAAACATTCATTTTCCCCTCCAATTTTTCCATTCCTGAAGAAAGATGTAATTAGTGTTACAGAGTGCGGTTCAAAATAAACCTGCAAGGTTTGTTGTAACATAATAGGCACTGCTATCTCCTCCGGATCTCATTATATCACGCTCAGTCAAAACAAAGTAGCAGAAAGTGGTGAAAGATTTCCTTCATCTCCTAATTACCACGACCGACTTACAAAAGGGAGCAGAGCCAATCACTCTCACCAATTTCAAATTTAGTTGAAGGAAACTGGAAACAGGTTGAAGTCAAGGAAAGCAACACCTTTCTGGCTATGCTTTTCTCTACAGAATTCCCATGTTTTTACACCGAATATTAGCACCTTTAAACGATATTCAAATCTTTGTGCCAATATATTACAATATTTTTCTTATTATGTAGTTTTTCCTCTTTCGCACTGCAGTGCCCCAACTAAACTTTCCATAATTAATAATATTTTTCTTATTATGTAGTTTTTCTCATTTCGCACTCCAGTGCCCCAAGTAAACTTTCCATAATTAAAAAAAATCGGCTGAAGTGTTTATTTCTCACTATAATTTCCTTAAAAATAAGTAGACAAATTGTCGTGCCCTTCATTACCCGCCCACTGCTGAAACAATATTCTCTGAGCCAGTGACCCGTCCAGTAGATATAATAAATGTGGTGAATCCCACTGAAAATGATCCTGCCCTTTTCCTCACCCAAGTAGTGCCATGATCTTGACTCACAACTGCCACTCTAAGAATCAGGTGGTTAAGCTTATTATGTACAACGGTAGTCAAAAGAATTTGGTCTCCACAACACTTGTCAGGCCACTGCTTTTGCTTTGGGCAAGGCATAATGCAACATAGAGGCAGGAAGGCTTTGCTTTGGGTAGGGCATAAATCCGCGTAATAGAGGAAGGACACAGACTGATAACTTGAGTGTTCTTTCTTTCCTTCCGTTAAAAACCAAAGACTAGTGATAACTTGATTGTTTTTTTTTCCTTCCTTTAAAAAACAATTTGCACTGATAACTTAACTGCTATTTTTTTTTTCCTTTCCATACAAAAACAAAAACAAATAGCAGCCTAATCACTGTTCACTTTTTCCTTCCGTAAAAAAACAAAAACAAATAGCAGCGTAATCACTGCTCTTTTTTCCCTTACGTAAAAAACAAATAGGAACGTAGAGGCAGGAAGGATAGAGGGTTTATTTTTCATTGAAATTTCTATAAAAACAAATTTTTAATTAAGTAGATTATAATTTTGTTAAATTTTAAATTAATTATGTAATTTGTTATTTCACAATTCCACATAAAAAATTGTGAAGTTTACAAAAAAATAAAATAAAAATCAAATTATTTTAATTTCTTTTAAAGAAAATAAATTAAATAAAAATATTTAAAATAAATTTGAAATCTTATTTTTTTATACTCCATAAATATTAATTCAATCAAATTTTATGAGATTTTAAAAAAGACCCTATCTTGTTTTCTATATGTAAAAAAACATGAGTAATTTTTACATTTTTAGAAAATATATTTTTAGTATAATTTACATTTTCAAATAATAGTAGCTTTTATTTTCAAAATTAATTTTAAATTTGGTATTTGAAATTGGATTAACTAAAAAAATTTAAAAATAGAGGTAAAGTAAAATTAAGAAGTTATAAATAACATGGTAAAATAAGAAATAAAAACTATTTATATATAATATATATATATATATATATATATAATATATAAGCAATCAACCCAATAATTTGAAAATATAGATAAAAGAAATAATAGTTATAAAAAAGATCTTAATGTTACATTCAAAAACTAGAATAAAATTAAGACATTCAAATCTTTGTGCCAATATATTAATTAATTTTTCCTATTATGCCATTTTTCCTCTTTTGCATCCTAGTGCTCTTAGTGGAGTTCAAAAAAAGACAAATCGTTAGAATGCTCATTTTTCAATGAAATTCCCATAACAACAAGTGCCCTCAATGGAATGTCCATGTTTTAAATTTAAGAAGTTTTTTTTTACAATACACTCAATGAAAAGTGTGATATCTAATGAATAAATTTGATTTTATATGTTAATTTAATATATCTCTCAATAGAAGCCTGATTTTATATGCTATTTTATTATAGCTTTTCTTAAAATGAAAGATTATTATTCTGGAGTGAGATATGGAAGTATCTTACTATTATCATTTTAATATACTATTGTTATTAGAGTTTGTTTTCATGGTCAAAGTGATTTAGATCACTTCTTGATGGGCAATGAGTTTTTTGGTGATAAGTCATCAGCAATGTTATTTGATATTTGGTTTATTCTATTGGTATTAGTACCATTTTTATGGAATAATAGATGAGTAATTAATTAGTTTTGGATAGTGTTCATATTTATTTTTGAAATGGATGAAAGTTTTAATTTAGAATTTTTTATTTGTCATCATGAAATGTTTGATTTAGAGTTTATTATTTAAAGTAAATTTGGATATTAAAATATTTTTTTCATTGTCTATTAAATTGGAAATTAGACTAATAGTAGAGTTGTTTCCCTGTGTGTTTTGGAGTTTCTACCACACTTATCTCAAATGCAGCAAGGCTTTCACATTTTCAGGTGTTAATAAATTTAGATGAAAATAGCATTCATGTAAAGACCATTTAAATGTTTAAGTTTAACTTCTCTAATTCAAATGTGGCACCCAACATTTAGAATATAGCATACCCATAAAGTGACCTCCTCATATAATTTTAGATGAGGACCATCAAGTTGTTAAGCTTGAGTTTTTAGATGAGAAAATCCAGTGTTTTGGAGCATTAAACATATTATATTGAATATTAAAAAAATTATGTAGGTTGACAAACTGTAAAGAATTTTGAATTTCAAAGTTAAATATCCATTAAATTTATGTTCTTTCTATGATGTGGTTCGTGGATATTTAACTTTGAAATTCAAATTTCAGACTATTTTGAAGATGTAAATTTTAAAGATGTTAATATGTGAATAAAAATAGGAAAAAAGAAAAGTATAGATGAATATGATAATGAACAAGATATTGGTAGTTGATACCCATCTAGTGTTTTAAGTATAAAACTCATTGACTTTTCCAATGGCACATATCATTTTTTTTTTTGCAAATTTATGAGAAACTACCTTTTATACATCTCTTGAAATTAATGGAGAATTTATATTATTGGAGAGAGTCTCTTCATTAGTTGTCCGGTCCTAGTTTAGGAATTAGTTCCTACTTTCTAGGTGTTAGTTCTAACTCTTCTATTCTCATGTAAACTTATATATATTCTTGATGAATAATGTTCAATATTTAGAAATTAGTTCCTATTTTCTAGGAGTTAGTTTTAACTCTCCTATTCTCATGTAAACTTATATATTCTTGATGAATAATGATCAATGCAGAGTGTTCTCCCTAAGGCAATCTCCAGGTGTAGCTTGCTCCTGAGAGCTGCTAAGTTTCTGAGTATATTTGGTTTCTTCCATTTTTAACATGGTATCAGAGTTGTGAGTGTCTTGGCAACAAATGAGGGTTGGTGTTGTCGTGGTTGGAGAGGCAATTTTTTTTCCTCTTATGAAGCAACGCGTGATTTTGGTTCATATATTGCGCTAGTCAACAGAGGTTTGGAGGGGAGTCAATGTGGGTTTGCTACAACTTATGCACTGCATGACCATTACTTAAACTGATTTCCTTCAGCGCGCTAAGGAAGCGCGGCTCTAACCTTTCCTTCAACGTGCCCAGGAAGCGCGGCTCCAACTTTCGACCTGCGCACTATTAATGTGGTGAGTTGGCGCCTGGAGGGTTCGCAACATCATGGTGAGTTGGTGTCCGGAGGGTTCGTAGCATCGTGGTGAGTTGGCGCCTAGTGGTCTGTGTGCACCTGTTTGAATCAAGGTTTGATTCATTGCTGCTGTGTGTTGAAGCATCGTGGTATGCAGTGTTTGAAGTGGTAGTGGAACATATTCGAAGTGGCAGCGTTCGATTTGTTGGTGTATCTGCAGAGGAAGTGTTTCGTGGTGAGTCTGTCGGTGGAGTCGTGGATCAACATGATGGTGAGTTTGCAGAGTATCAGGTTATTTATGCCAGAGGGGAGTCTACCCATCGTGGCGGAACAGTGGAGTCATGGATCAACCTATGGTCCGATCGTGCGGTGCGTGGTGGTGCCAGATTACTTCAACAATGAGATCGTGTTAGCTCCTTTCCTCTGCGGTGGTGTAGCAATGATAGTGACAGTTGTGGTGTGGTTGTTGGCCCAGGTTTCCACAGAGTAATCTGAGTGGTGGTGTGACAGTGTTTCGCGCCTACATATCTGAATTCATGGAGCAACAGTGAGTGTGGAGCAACAACTCGTTTGAGTAGTGGCTCGTTCATGAGAATTGATTCGTTGAATTGGAGTAGCAACAATCTGTTGAATTTGGTAGTCTCTTTGGGTCATTGTTTTTCTTGTCCTCCCTCCTCTAGCACAACAAAACAAATCCTGGTAGTGTTAAGCTCCATTAATTTTTTCCAAGTGTAACCTACAGTTATGGAACTAAACTGCAGTCTTTCCTTAATTTTTGGAAACTAACTGCAGTAATTTCCTTAAATTAAGGAAATCAACTGTAGTCAATTAATTTTCTTGTTGGGAGCTTCTGAAGTGGTCCATTACTCCATCTGGAGTTCTCTACCTTGATCTGTGGAACACTTGACACATAGCCATTAGAAGCTTGATGGAAGCTTGGCTATAAATTCATCTGTTTGGTCCCCAAGCTTGCATCTCAATCCCCTTCAGTTGTTTACACCATCTAGCTGAGAGAGCAGAGCTTGGAAGTGCCTTCAGATTTTCTGTGATTTTTCTTTTTGCTTGGATTGAAGCTGGAGTGCTGTTTCAGTAAATGATCTGAATTTGAAACTACTTGAAAAAGGTTTGCAAGGTATTCAATTCAGTATTAAACATGTTTAAAACATTCCCATGTCTTGCAGTAAAGAAACAAATGAAGTTTTCAACTATTCATAATCCATTCAAGCATAGCAGAAATATTTCCTTTGACTGTTTAACACATCAAAATGAATTTGTTTTGCAAAATAAATCAACCACAGATGCAAAAGAAGTTAATGAAGCAGTTCACCCCTCCTGGGCTACGTCTGCTGGGTCCAAGGCTCCCAAATGGGCCAACCCTCGTTTTGATTAAATGCTCAAAATGAAATTACAACTGAATAGAAGTCTCTACAGGTGAAATGGACTGTAAAATCGGATTCAGAACACATGAATCCTTCAGGATTGACTCCTGGTTCACCTCTAATGGATACCTGCAACCTGAAACAGTTCTCACAATACTGGGCCCTAGTGGCTCCTAGAACTTTCACGGCTCCAAAACCTGTACAAATGACCTCTGATGGCCAAAAGACCTGTGCCAATGGCTTCAGCACGTCCAAAATACCCAAAATCAAAAAACAATTCGTCCAAAACGGACTTTCCTAGCCCAAGTTATGGCTCATTAAAGTTTCTCCAGTCCGCCCCTAGAAAAACTCCAGTTAACTAAGTGTAGAAGGCCAGTTAGGGCCGCCAAATATGGCGGGCCTGCCAATTTTGGCGCCCTCCACCAAATGTGCCACCAACTAAACTGTCAGTTTCTCCGCTAACTTCGTACATGTGACCAACAATCTCGGGCAAGTGGTTTTTATCGGAGTTTGTGCCAGCAGTTACGGGTTTAGAGCCCCTGGTTCCATGCGGAGGTCATGTGTATGGGGGCTGACCCCCTTGGGCCCCCACCAAAATGCTAGTTAAACTTTATAAAATGTTTGTTCCGCCCATTTGAAAAATCTGCGGCCATAGTCTAACGGTAAGTCATTGGTCTTGTTGCATAGAAGTCGTGGGTTCAAACCACAGCCTGCCACGTGGCAGCTTTTGATTGGCTGCCAGAAAGAATATTCCTTGGAATATTTTCAAGAATATTCTACAGAATATTCTTTTTTTTAAATTTTTTTTTTTTGAAAATTCAAAAATTAAAGGTCATTGGGCAATTTTGTTTTTGCCATAACTTTCACATACGGCGACCATTTTTCGAACCGTTTGCGGCGTCGGAATCGGGAGGACGAGCTATATCCGGTCATTCAGGTTTGAACCAATTTTGAGCACTTTCAATTTTGAGCATTTTTCGACACTTGGGACATGAGCCCCTGATCACGCCTCCCCATTGGGAAGCTTTTGGACCCCAAAAGCCTTCAACTACCTGTTAAAGAGGTGAGGGTACAACGTCCTCACTCTTTCCACCTCCATCCACTTTGCCTTGTTCGGTTTGCTGCCTTTGAGACCAACCCGAACATAATCTATATTGCCCCTCCTTGAAGTGCGTGTCCTTCTGTCAAGGATTGTATCTTCTTTTAGCTCATCTAAATTTTCTGGCGAGAAATATTCTATAGATGGCAGCTGAACATTGCTTTCATGATCAACGATCAAAGGAGGTTCATACAAACGTAAGTTCTCCACATTAACAACATAATACATTTGCATGTAGGAAGGCAAATCTAATTGAAAAGCATTATTTCCAACCTTCTTGAGGATTTTGAATGGACCATAACGAATAGGCTTCAGCTTTTTACTTTCTCCTTGCATCCTTTCCTTACCAATGTACAGCCATAGCTCATCCCCTTCTTGAAACTTGTGATCGACTCTATGCTTGTCGTGTCTTTCCTTGTACTTGCCTTGACTTTTCTCAAGCTGTTCTTGAATTTGCTGATGTATTTGATGAATTCTTTCAATGAATGAATGAGCTTTGTCAACATCACTATGTCCCTCAATGGCGACATCTTTCTCAAGAATGAAATCAAGAGGCGATTTTGGCAAGTAACCAAAACAAGCTTCGAACGGTGAGGTGTTTGTGGAAGAGTGCTTGGCACGGTTGTAAGCATGCTGTATGTATTGCAAATGTTCATCCCAAAGATTGGGATGCTTGCTGCATATCCTCTCAAGAGGTGCACAATGGTTATGTTCACAACTTCGGTTTGTCCATCTGTTTGCGGATGGAAAGCAGTACTTTTCTTCAACTTTGTGTCCATCATATCCCATAGGTTGGACCAAAAATTCCTCACAAATATGGAATCCCTGTCACTAATAATGGAAGTAGGCAAACCAAAGTGAATCCATACATGATGAAAAAATAATTCAACAATTTGTTCAACACTTATAGTTTTCTTATAAGGCATAAGTATACACATTTTGCTGAAACAATCAACTACTACATATAAATAATCATGTTGCTTTCTAGATTTTGGCAAACCTCCTACAAAATCCATAGAGATGCTCTCCCATGGTCTAGAAGGTATTGGTAAAGGGGTATACAATCCAAGCTTCCTATTACTAGGCTTGCTGGTAGCACATAACGAACAACCTCTTATGAACCTTGAAACAGAATCTACCATGCGAGGCCAATAGCAATACCTCTGTAGATGTGCAACTGTTTTGCTTACACCAAAATGGCCAGCAATAAGAGAAGAATGAGCTTCTCTTTCAAAGATTCAAAAGCTTTTTGCTGCTTGCCTCCCCATTGGAAAGCACGCTTCATACTTGTCACTCTGTTATGGATTTGGGAGTAGGCCACTTCACGATAGCCTCGATCTTAGCAGGATCAATCCTCAAAGCACCTCCTTCTACTATGTGTCCCAAATAAACCAAAGAAGTCTTTCCAAATTCACACTTTGGCATTTGAAGAATTAACTGATTCTTCTTCAAAACATCAAGTTCTTTGCTAACATGCATGATTAAAACAAAGTAATCAACCCTTCAAGTTAATCACAAGTACATGTACTTTCGAAGCTGAAATGAATATAACTTTTGTTGCGATAGAGTGAGTCTCATACTCATCTTTTACCTTCCTGGCGAGATTTTTGCAACAACATAAAACAAAAAAACATGCATACATCCAAAGTTTGTATGTACAAAAAGGAGTATGTCTTACTGTATCAAGAAGTTCATCCACTTCTTACCAAGCCACTTCAATGGCGATTTTTGTTGCAACAGCAGTTCTTCATGTGAATCTTCCACATTGATAATGGAATCCATAGATCCACTAGAGCCAATGTTTTTGTCCTCAAGCTGCATGTGCTTTGGACGACTTGTTGGATGCAAGGTCCAACAATGAGAAACATGATGTCCCTTCTTTTGAAAAAATTTGCAACTTTCAAGCACTTTCTGAGAAATTTTTCTTTGCCTCATCTGCTTCATGTGTGCTTTCTTTTTCAACCAGCATCTTGAAGCAACATGGTTAAATCCACCACAAAATGTGCAACAAAACTTCCTCGTTTGCTGCATAGAATGTCCATCCTTTTTGTCTTTGAGAAACGATGAACTAGTAGAGGAGACAACTTTCCTTTTCAGACTTCCATCACTGTGCTTGTCTTGAAAATTGTTTACATTTGCATGCTCGCCATAAGCGACATGTTTACCCTCTACTTTCTGCAATGATGGCTTAAAACAATGACAATCATCCTTAAAGAAATTTTGACATATATTCATTTGAGAACTTGGGATAAAGGTTCTTTTAAAATTTGCATCACATGCATTCAAAGATTTGAATTCTTCACCATTAAACTGTTCATATCCAAGACCAACATTCTTGGGTCGCTCCACAACTGAAATAGGTTCAATCATGCCTTGTGCATGCTTGCCAAAACCTTTGCCTTCTTGATAGCCCATCTTAAACATTAATTTGGACCCCATACCTCTTGTATGTTTTTCAAAAGAACCAACACACTTTTCAGTTGAGGGAATTGAAGACAAGTTTGAATGATTTACCTTATCCTCATGCATTTTCTTGGACAAAGCTTCTTGAGCTTGAAGGAGTTGTTTCTCCATGTCATGCAGTCTTTGGAGAATTATTTCCTTCTCATCCTTCATCGTCATCAATTGTGCATGAAGCTTAACACTTTCTCTTTGATCCTCAATGAGAATCTGCACCATGTCCTTCACCTTTAGGAACTCATTCTTCATGTCATCATTGAAGAATTTTATGAAAGGGAAACTTTCACTTATGGAAGAAGTTGACATTATGTAAATGGTCAATTAAACAAAAGAAACTTCCCAATAAGAGTTCTCAAAGCTTTCAATCAAATGACAAGCTTTAACCAAATGTCAAACAAAAACCCCTTCTTATTCAAGCAACGTGGTAAGCATCAACACTTGCAAGACAGTTAGAAGATCTTTGCACAAAAACAATCAAAAGACAACTACACCAGAGATTGACTGAAAGAGCATTTATCTATTTTGCAATTGTATAACAAGAGCATTTCGAAGGCTTCCTGGCTCGTTTCAGGCTCTGTCTATAGCTTATTTGACTGCTTTTGATACAAAGAAACAACAACACAGCTCTGATACAAACTTGATCTGAATTTGAAACTACTTGAAAAAGGTTTGCAAGGTATTCAATTCAGTATTAACATGTTTAAAACATTCCCATGTCTTGCAGTAAAGAAATAAATGAAGTTTCAGCTATTCATATCCATTCAAGCATAGCAGAAATATTTCCTTTGACTGTTTAACACGTCAAAATGGAATTTGTTCTGCAAAATAAATCAACCACAGATGCAAAATAAGTTGATGAGCAGGTTCACCCCCTCCTGGGCTACGTCTGCTGGGTCCAAGGCTCCCAAATGGGTCAGCCCTCGTTTTGATTAAATGCTCAAAATGAAATTACAGCTGAATAGAAGTCTCTACAGGTGAAATGGACTATAAAATCGGATTCAGAACACATGAATCCTTCAGGATTAACTGCTGGTTCACCTCCAATGGATACCTGCAACCTGAAACAGTTCTCACAATACTGGGCTCTAGTGGCTCCTAGAACTTTCACGGCTCCAAAACCTATGCAAATGACCTCTGATGGCCAAAAGACCTGTGCCAATGGCTTCAACACGTCCAAAATACCCAAAATCAAAAAACAATTCGTCCAAAACGGACTTTCCTAGCCCAAGTTATGGCTCATTAAAGTTTCTCCAGTCTGCCCCTAGAAAAACTCCAGTTAACTAACTGTAGAAGGCTAGTTAGGGCCGCCAAATATGGCGGGCCCACCAATTTTGGCGCCCTCCGCCAAATGTGCCGCCAAATAAACTGTCATTTTCTCCGCTAACTTCGTGCATGTGACCAACAATCTCGGGCAAGTGGTTTTTATCGGAGTTTGTGCCAGCAATTACGGGTTTAGAGCCCTTGGTTCCATGCGGAGGTCACGTGTATGGGGGCTGGCCCCCTTGGGCCCCCGCCAAAATGCTAGTTAAACTTTATAAAATGTTTGTTCCGCCCATTTGACAAATCCATGCCCATAGTCTAACGGTAAGTCATTGGTCTTGTTGCATAGAAGTCGTGGGTTCAAACCACAAACGACCCAACCATACTTTTAATAACGTATGTGCCTTATGATGTCACCCTGGGCCACGTGGTGGCCTCCGGGCCTGCCACGTGGCAGCTTTTGATTGGCTGCCAGAAAGAATATTTTTTGGAATATTTTTTGGAATATTTTAAAGAATATTCTTTGGAATATTCTACAGAATATTCTTTTTTAAATTTTTTTTGAAAATTCAAAAATTAAAGGTCATTGGGCAATTTTGTTTTTGCCATAACTTTCACATACGTCGACCATTTTTCGAACCGTTTGCGGCGGCGGAATCGGGAGGACAAGCTCTATCCGATCATTCAAGTTCGAGCCAATTTTGAGCACTTTCAATCTTGAGCATTTTTCGACACTTGGGACATGAGCTCCTGATCAGTAAATAAAGCAAGTGGATTGTGGTTTGCAGCAAGAGCGTTATCAATGACTGGAGGTAATCCTGGGCATTGAAATTTCATTTTTAGATTCTTTAATTTCGCATATAGAATCCCTGTTGTAATTCTAACATTTGGTATCAGAGCGGTACATTTATCTCCGCCTTGTCTTTGGTCTGCTTTCCTTCTGTTTTCTGACCCCCCAGTACACATAGTCCCCGAGATTTCTACCAATTCCTCTTATTGCAGATTTCACCTTGTTCTCGTGCAGTGAATAAATCAAAGTTTAAAATATATATATTTTTTAATAGGCTTTCTAAAAGCTGTTTAAAATTATACGTTCAAAGAGCTTATGTATCAAGTTCTGTTATTGCACCATGAGAGCATATCAGAGCATGGAGTAATTAGCTCTTTCTGGCACTGAGAACTGAACCGCAAACTGTGTTTTCTCCGAGATTTTCTTTTCATTAATCTGGACAATATATGGGAAGCCTAAGAAAATAATTGGGCAATTTCCGCATTGACCTTTCTAGTTGGGCACGAAATGTTTGAGAAATCGATCATGGTTGGAAGTTGAAACTAGGGGTATGACATTGTCAATGTTAGAGGTCTGATTTGGGTTAACATTCAGTTTTCTGGCCGTTTTTCAAGGATTGTTGTGGTATTGATGGCAAGGGGCACACCGAACTCTTTGATTTTGAGCTGGTGAAGCCCATGGCTCAGACAGAACTACTCCATGAAATGGGTTGCAAATGCATGATGTTTGTGAGCTGCGCTATCCAAATTTTCAAAGGGATCAATCCTGCTTAAGCGACGGTTTCTTGCATAATCTGCACTCCTACAGGACACATGCAGCTATAGGCCATTCGAATTCATGTTTCAAATCATCCACATCCGAACTGTCTCTTTGTCCAAATGGAAGTCTGAAACCCTTTATCGATCCGCTTGCCGACCTGCACAGAGATTTTGTTTCCTGTAGGATGACAAATTAATTTTATTACATTGGTATTTTATTTAATTAAAATTATTCCCAATGCCCTTGAAGAGGTTTTATAGTGTAATGGAAAGGTTGATTGCCCCATGCCAGAGGCCAGGGTTAGGATTGGCATCGGCCATTTCTTTGCGGCTACTCTCGGGAACGAGGACTGTTATCGAATCCGCCTCATTATTGCCTGTGAGCTCACAATCCCTCTTCGAATCCGCCTCATTATTTCATGTGAGCTCACAATCCCTCTAACTTCGGGCAGATCCTTTAGATTGTCAAGCTCTAGGTTGCCCATTCCGAGTTCAAATAATTCTGCGACTTCAAAAATCAAATGAACCGCCTTTCTTCTCAAGAGAACGAGCTTATTCCCAATTTAATATCTGCTCTTTCTTAAGCACGAAGCCTTGGTGAAATGAAAAAGGTCTGTTATACGTGACCATTTTTTTTAAGAACTTGTGAAGTTTGAGGATATATGTTGTTAAAGAATTGCTGTTTTAACTTACAGGCTATTGTCAAATCCTTAATCTCATTAACGATTATATGGACTATATTGAATTCAAAGCTTCCGGTTTTATTTTCTTAATTTGTCGTTTGACTTTCAAATTCGGAAAATAAGAAATTTGTTACACGAGAGAAGCCATAAACTATTGCTTTAAGGTCAAAGTGATGAAGGTTGTATATGTGTGAACAGATAACAAACCTGAGATTTTTTTTTTATTAGTTACGTATAGCCATAGCATTTGGGATACGTATATCCAACACTTAATTAAACCTGGGATAAGGTTTATATTTTTTTTGGTTTATGTTCGGTGTGGGTTGGCACCATATATACTATATACAGACATATACCCTTTAAACTATATATACTCTTTAACCATATATATATATATATATTTTAATAAAATAATTTTTAATTAGTGCATATTTTAATTCTAACGTTGGTTTTCTTGGTCTCCATGAAGTTTATGTGGACTAAGAACAATAAATTTCCCCAAAATATCAACTATTTTAATTATATGGTTTTTATTAAAATAGTTTTAATTTTATTTATCTTGTGAAAGAATAGCTTGTTTGCTTTTCTATGTTTGTTTGTTTTATAAACTTAAGGACGGAGCCTGAAGTCAAGCCAGCTAGCCTTCGAACTGCATTTTCTATGCAAGTGCAAAGTAGATCAATGCTGCTTCAGTCTATCTCCAGGTTTTGTTTATAAACTGAACAATCGATTTGCAGTCATTTACGGTAATGTTGACTGTTTTAACTTTAATTTTAATTTTATTTTGTGAGGAAATATTACCGCCATTTACCGTAATGCTCACATTTATGGCAGTTTTTAGAAGAAAAAGTGATATGGAGTTTATTTAAAATGTCATTTTGACTTATTCCTTTCAGGAAACATTATTTTTTAAATTTTTGTCTATGCCATTTATGTAAAGAATAATGTCTAGTGATCCATATAATTTTAATTAATTAGAGAATAGCCACAACTTCTTTAATTAAATAAAATTAATATTTTTAAGATCACATAAAGATTATTTAGACATTAAATTGTAATTAATTAGAC
>APFE031607814.1:433965-450568 GCA_000404065.3 Pinus taeda
GCCTCAATTTTAACATAAGCATGTGATTTTTATGCAGTAGTACAACCTGCAAATTTCTCTGAAATTCGTTGTGACATTCCCAAACTTAAGGGAGATAACTATAAGGTTTGGAAGGAGAGGATTCTCCTTCATTTGGGGTGGATGGACATAGATTATGCTATTAGGAAAGATGAACCACCGGCACTCACTAATACCAGCACTACAACGGACATCATGCTATATGAACGATGGGAGCGATCCAATCGTCTAAGCATGATGTTCATTAAGACTAAAATTTCAGCTGGTATTCGTGGTTCCGTTGATCAACATGAAAAGGTCCGAGACTTGTTGAAGGCCATTGACGATCAATTCGTCACTTCTGACAAGGCACTAGCAAACACCCTAATCATGCAGTTCTCATCCCTAAGACTCACCAGTGTGAAAGGTGTGCGCGAGCACATCATGTAGATGAGGGATATGCTAAAAGGTCTAAAGGTTACAAATTTTATTGTCCATCTCATAGCACTAGGATTGTGGAATCAAGAAATGCAAAGTTTCTTGAAAATGACTTGATTAGTGGGAGCGATCAAACCAGAAACATAGTTTCTGAGAAGGATCATTCAGAATCTCAACCTTCCACTTCAAGTGATAGATTGGTTATTGTTCATAGCACCCCTCAAGTCAAACTGGTGCTGAAAACCAATTGTTTGAAGTTCCACAAGTTGCTGACGATATTCCAGTAGATCAAGGAGTCAAGATTGCCAAGAAATTTTGAACAACAAGTTGAACCACATACTTCTCAGGAAGATGATGGTACAACATTAAGAAGATCTACTAGACCAAAGAGATCGGCAATTTCTAATGATTATGTTATGTATCTACAAGAATCTGACTACAACATTGGAGCCGAAAATGATCTTGAGTCATTTTCACAAGCCATGAGTTGCAAAGAATCAGAACTATGGTACAATGCCATGAAGGAAGAGATGAATTCCATAAAGAGTAACGAAGTCTGGGATCTTGTTGAGTTGCCTAATCGTGCAAAAGCCATTGGATGTAAATAGAGAAACAAAGACTCATTAGACAACATTGATAGATACAAGGCAAGACTTGTTGCTAAGGGATTCACTCAGAAAGAAGGAATCGACTACACGAAGACTTTTTTCTCCTGTATCTGAGAAAGATTCCTTGCGCGTTATTATGGCATTAGTAGCCCATTTTGACTTGGAGTTGCAACAAATGGATGTGAAAACGACTTTTCTCAATGGAGATCTAGAGGAGGAGGTTTACATGAAACAACCTGAAGGATTCCCCTCTAGTGATGGTGAGCGATTGGTTTGCAAGCTCAAGAAGTCATTATATGGTTTAAAACAAGCATCTTGCCAATGGTATTTGAAATTCCATAATGTAATTTCTTTTTTCGGTTTTGTAGAAAACATTATGGATCAATGTATATACCTAAAAGTTAGTGGGAGTAAAATTTGTTTTCCTGTTTTATATGTGGATGACATTTTGTTAGCAACCAATGATAAGGGTTTTCTACATGAGGTGAAACAATTCCTCTCTAAAAATTTTGATATGAAGGATATGGGTGAGGCATCTTATGTCATTGGCATTAAGATCCATAGAGACAGATTTCGAGGCATCTTGGGTCTGTCACAAGAAACCTATATTAATAAAATTTTAGAGAGATTTCGGATGAAGGATTGTTCACCAAGTGTAGCTCCCATTGTGAAGGGTGATAGGTTCAATTTGAACCAATGCCCGAAGAACGACTTTGAAAGGGAACAAATGAAGAACATTCCATATGCTTCTGCTGTCGGAAGCCTAATGTATGCTCAAGTCTGCACAAGACCTGACATTGCATTTGTTGTGGGAATGTTGGGACGATATCAGAGTGATCTAGGTTTAGACCACTGGAGAGCTGCAAAGAAAGTAATGATGTACCTTCAAGGAACCAAAGTCTACATGCTTATGTATAGACGGGTGGACAACTTGGAAGTAACTGGCTACTCAGATTCTGACTTTGCTGGATGTGTTGATTCACACAAATGAACATCAGGTTACATTTTTTATGATGGCCGGTGGAGCTGTATCATGGAGGAGTGCCAAGCAAACCTTGATTGCCACTTCCACTATGGAAGCCGAGTTCGTCTCCTATTTTGAGGCTACTTTATATGGTGTATGGCTTAAGAGTTTCATTGTTGGGCTTAGAATTATGGATTCTATCTCTAAACCATTGAGAATATATTGTGATAATTCAGCTGCTGTTTTTATGGCTAAAAACAACAAAAGTGGGAGTCGAAATAAACACATCGACATTAAGCATTTAGCTATAAGGGAACGTGTTAAAGAAAAGAAAGTGGTCATTGAGCACGTCAGCACTGAGTTGATGATTGCTGATCCTTTGACTAAAGGCATGCCACCATTTAAATTCAAGGATCGTGTAATGAATATGGGACTTGATTCCATTATGTAGTTTCTCATTGTATGGACAATGTTATTTTAATGAAATTCTTAATTATTGTGATGTTTTTCTCATATTTATGTGCACCTTAAGTTGATTTGAGAAAATTCGTTTAAGAAGGACCAAGAATAAACATAAGGTTTATTCATTAAGAAATTGTTGCCACATAAATTATAATAAGAATAAATACATAGTAATACATGAAAGATAATACTCATCATTAGAGGACTTATCGCCATGATTCATGTATCTATTACTTAATACAGATTATCAATGGTTTTTAAGTTGAGACATTAAGTTTGGAAGTATGGACCAAGTGGGAGAATGTTAAGCTCCATTAATTTTTTCCAAGTGTAACCTACAGTTATGGAACTAAACTGCAGTCTTTCCTTAATTTTTGGAAACTAACTGCAGTAATTTCCTTAAATTAAGGAAATCAACTGCAGTCAATTAATTTTCTTGTTGGGAGCTTCTGAAGTGGTCCATTACTCCATCTGGAGTTCTCTACCTTGATCTGTGGAACACCTGACACATAGCCATTAGAAGCTTGATGGAAGCTTGGCTATAAATTCATCTGTTTGGTCCCCAAGCTTGCATCTCAATCCCCTTCAATTGTTTACACCATCTAGCTGAGAGAGCAGAGCTTGGAAGTGCCTTCAGATTTTCTGTGATTTTTCTTTTTGCTTGGATTGAAGTTGGAGTGTTGTTTCAGTAAATAAAGCAAGTGGACTGTGGTTTGCAGCAAGAGCATTATCAATTGCAGGAGGTAATCCTGGGCATTGAAATTTCATTTTTAGATTCTTTAATTCCGCATATAGAATCGCTGTTGTAATTCTAACAGGTAGATCACCAGTGTTTTTTGTTTGTTTGTTTGTTTTTTTTTTTCTTCTGATTAATAAAAAACATGTTATTTAGTCCGTGCTTGCTGGAAGTGTCCATACAATTTTTGTCTCCACTGATTGGTACAACAATTACACACAATCAATACTTAAAAGTTGGCCTTGGTTTCGTTGAATTTGGATCAATTGCTTGGTGGATGAAATCTTGGATTTTTTCCACTGCCCAGACTCAAGAGGTGGTCTTTTAATGGTTAAATCAATGTGAAAGCATTTTTTGAAAATAATGGACAATTTTTTTCCCCTGTGTTAATTTTTTTTGGGTTGTGGTGTTACTGCTCTAAGGCTGAGATTGCTTGGAGCCGATATCACTTGGTCATTTGAATCCCGAGGCGAGTGGCATACTTTGGTGGTTGAATTTTCTGTCTCTCTTTGGTACGTTTAAAAAAAATAATATTGAGATCATCGATGTTGGTGAGTTTTGTTTCTTTGATTTCGTGAAGATCATTGTAAGATCACCCATGTTTTTATTTACTGAAAGCATTGATTACTAAAGGTTGAGGATCTTGAGGCAGATCCATAGATCGACCTGTCACGATGAATAATCAGATGGCAGAGGCGTACCTAAATGAGGGCAACAAGCTTGACGAGTCAAATTATTCAAACTAGAAATTTAAATTTCAAACTCTGCTTGAGGGGCAAAGTGTGTGGGCGATCACAAATGGGGATGAATTGAAGCTAACTATATCCGGAGGTGGAACAACTACAACAATTCAGGACTAGGGAAAGAGGGAGAACAAAGAAAAAGTACTATTGAAATTTTTAGTGAAAAACTGCATTATCCCTCACATTAGAGAATGTAAATCAACAAATGGGATTTGGACAACTCTCTATAGTAATTCCCACTCTAGATCAACAGATTATGCAATACACTAAAGCAAAATACAAGATCTACTTCTACAACGAACTTACAGAAGTTTAATCGATTTTGAGCAAGATCAAATAGAACACATATAACTGAGAATGAGAAAGCAATAACACATGAACACAGAAGAATACTCTGGGGAAAGCCTCAGCTAAAAACCCCCGATCTCTGTAATATCATACAAGTGGAAATATGTTCGGATTACACAAAGCTTTAGCTCACAAGCTATCCATCTCTCAGTACGATCCCTCAATACATCTCACATACTGAATAGACACAACATATGCCTTCCCTCAGCCCTCTAAGCCTCCTATTTTCTTGCGCAGTTTCTCTTGGGGTCCAATGTTGCCACCTGTGTGAATTGGCCTCATCACACACTCATCAAACTCAAAAGTAACTGCGCAATCTCTAAGTAATGAATTCCTTCTGCATGCAAGAGATATCCTCCATGGAATATTCTTGCAATTAAGAGTACACTATCCCATCATCTGATCTCAACTGGGTCTCTGACTAAACTGACATGCATGAGTTATTTATGAGAGAATATTCAGCTATCTAAAGTACATCAGTTACATGCATGCATGCATTAACTAACTGAACTCACAATCAGTTCCACAAACTGTTGGAACTAATCTAACTGGACTTAACTCAGATAACTAAGCTAACTAATTACAACTCAAAGTACAACTCATCCCGATCTCCTTTAATTAAGGGATAACTTCCTCAATCAATGGAGAAACTGTTGCATGTCTTCACATAGACTTCATGTTTGATTTCCTACAACTAATTAACTCAAGATGAATTAATTAATTATTTTACAAACAACTACTAAGTTCAAATTCGAATTTTAATTTTCAATTTTAGTTTAGGGACTAACTAAAATTGGAATGTATCCCAAAATGCTATTTATAGCAGTGCTATTTTTAGCACTTCTACTTTTAGCATTTCTTGTTGCTATTTTCAACACTCCCTCTCAACAAGAAAGGGATTACTAGTCACCCCAATCCTATCTCTGTGGAACTCGAACTTGCATTTTGACAATGCCTTAGTCAAAATATCTGCATCCTATTCCTCGGTCGAAACATACAGCAAAATATGATCCTCTTCACCACACTGTCTCGAAGATGATGGTACCGGATATCGATGTGCTTGGACCTGTCATGAAATACTGGATTCTCAGAGAATTTGATACAACTC
This sequence comes from Pinus taeda, assembly GCA_000404065.3. Taxonomy (NCBI): domain Eukaryota; kingdom Viridiplantae; phylum Streptophyta; class Pinopsida; order Pinales; family Pinaceae; genus Pinus; species Pinus taeda. Next base: position 439,370 of record APFE031607814.1, read on the forward strand.
TGACTATCGCATTAGATCACCGTTGGATCCATCCTCTGACCAAACAATCCCACTAGGATCTTTCGCATCCAAATGGCCTCACATGCTGCCTGACTGGCAACCATGTATTTAGCCTCTGCTGAGCTAAGTGCAACTGACCTTTGTTTCCTGCTGTACCAGGAAATTGTAGCTGAACCAAGGTTGAAGATTCCTCCAGAAGTGCTCTTCTAGTCTGATGGACTCCCTGTCCAATTTGCATCTGTGAAGCCCTAAAGCTTCACTCCCTTTGTCCGTTGGTACCACAATCCATACTGCGATGTGCCTATGAGTATCTCAGCACATGCTTCGCTGCCTTCCAAAACAGCTTGGTAGGTTGAACCATAGGTTGACTCAGCTGGTTCACCGCAAAGCATAAGTCTGGTCGTGTGCTCACTAGATACATCAGTGAACCCACAAGCTGCCAATAAATAGTAGAAGCTACTACCTCACCTGAAGTAGCATCCTCCTTCCTCTAGTTACCAGCTAGAGGAGTCTACATGGGTTTGCACTTATCCATGTGGAACCGCCTGAGTATCTCATTGACATACTTTCCTTGAGACACAAACACTTCCCCATCCTTCTGCCACACTTCCATGCATAGAAAGTAGTGCATAAGACCCATGTCTTTCATCTCAAACTCTCTTGCAAGGTCCTCCTTGCAAGACTTGATCAACTGATCATCACTTGTCAAAATCAGATCATCGAAATAAAGAACAATGATCAATGACTTACCTTCTACCATGATGTGGTAAAGGTTCGCATCTGCTTCACTCTTAGTGAATCCCAACCCGGTGAAATAGTTGTCGATCCTGGTGTACCAAGCATGAGGTGCTTGCTTCAGCCCGTACAAATCCCTCTTGAGTTGGCACACATGCGACTCACGATTGAAGGTCTCAAAACCTTCCAGCTGCTCAATGTACACCTCTTCCTCAATCTTCCCATTGAGGAACACTGTCTTCACATCCATCTGATGGATCTTCCAACCCATCTGAGCTGAAAGTGCCAACATTGATCTGATAGATGATTACCTTGCTACAGGAGCAAAAGTCTCATAGTAGTCGATCCCCTCGATCTATGAGAAACCACAGGCAACAAACCTTGCCTTATGTTTTTCAACACTACCATCAGCTGCCTGCTTTACCTTGTAAAGCCATCTGGAACTCACCACTAACTTGTCCTGAGGTCTTGGGACAACATCCCAAACATAGCTCTGAACGATGGAGTCGCACTCCTCCACCATTGCATTAACCCAGATTGGTTTCTGCACTGCCTCCTCGAATGAAGAAGGTTCGGACTCTATACACTCCCCAACTAGGGCCATGTAACCATTGTACTGCTTGGGTGACCTCCTCTGTCTGCACTGAGAAGATGGCTGTCCCACATTCTCTCGTGCATCCAACATCAACCTGTTAGCTTCCCTTGAGCATTTCCGCCCATCTCTGGAAGACTCAGCATGAGTGGATGGCTCCACTCCCAGATCCTCTGCATGCGGTTGCTTCACATCAATCTGAGGCTCCTCCTCCTTAGGAATTAAAAGTTCCTCCTCTGCATGCAACTTGATCTCCCTCTCAAGTGATACTCGCATGGCTTTCTACTCGTCGAACTTCAGATCTCTGTGTACCACTATCCTTTAACTGGTAGGCAAGAGCACTCGATAGTTGTCGAGTGTATCAGTGTACCCCACAAGTATCCCCAACTCAGCTGTTGGATCTAGCTTCTTTCGTGCATCTTTGGTCACATGAAAATAAAATGATGATCCAAAGATCCAGAAGTGACTCACATCTGGTCGCTTTCCGGAAAAGGCCTCCACAGGTGTCTTCATTCCCAATATATGGTGCGGGCTTCTGTTCTGCAAGTATACTACTGTATTGCATGCCTCAACCCACAAATGAAGTGTTAGGCTTTGGTCATGCAACATCACTCGAGCTGCTCCCACAATCGATCTGTTCTTCCTTTTGGCCACCCCATTCTGCTGTGGGTTATGGGGTGTCATCAGCTCCCGTTTAATTCCTTCTACAGTGCAAAAGTCCTTAAACTATTGGGAGACATACTCTCCACCATTATTGCTATGCAAGGCCCTTATTTTCTTTCTAGATTCTTTCTCTACCAAGGATTTAAACTCACAAAACCTCAAGAAGGTATGATCCTTCTTTTGCATAAAGTAGATCCAACATCTACGAGAAAAATCATCAATAAAAATAACATGATACCTTTGTTTAGCGGTGGAGGCTATAGAGAATGGTCCACAAACATCTGTGTGAACTCGATCCAGGATTGCTCTAGCTCTACTGTCTCGATTCTGAAAGGAATATTTCGCATACTTACCCAAGGTACAACCTTTGCATGTATCCGTCTACTCTAGTTTTCCCTTGGGACGTCCGGTAGAAATCTTCTGCATGATCTTCAAGGACCCATGGTGCAAGTGGCGCAATCTTCTATGCCATAGCTCGCCAACATCTTGGCTCTGCACCAACTTAGCTTTGAACTCAATGCAACACAATTGTCTACCTCCAGCTTTTAGAGATTCTTAACTCGAATCCCGATCCTCTTGGTCTGTCCAGTGCCAATATGCCTCAGGAATATCTTTCCTTTACTAAATACTACATCATAGCCTTTTTCTTCTAGCATAGCAATAGACACAAGATTCTTCTTCAGACTTGGTGGATACTTAACATCGGTCAGGGTGAGAGGAGCTCCATGCTCCCTCTGAAACACAACCGTACCTTCACCTGAAACATAGTACTTTCCATCATTGCCCATCTCAATCTGCATCTGGAGATCCTTCTCCTCCAAGGTACTGAAGGGATTCTTGTCACTGAAGATGTGGAAAGAGGCTCCACTATCCAGGTGCCAAACACATCCCACCATGGATGAAACCATGCATGCAATGAGAGAGAAATCCAATTCGAACCGTGAGGCCAGTGCCTCACCATCTGATCCCTTCGAGGATCCCTTCTTGGATTTCTTCTGTGGACAATTCGTAGCATAATGGCCCACCTCATGACAATGAAAGCATCACACTTTCGATTTGTCAAAATTCTTCCCACCATGAGAAGAACTGGATTTGGAATGGGACGACTTCCCTTTCCCTTTCCTCACCTTACTCGCTAAGGGTAGATTTTCTTCATCATCTTGCTTTGATGAAGATCCATCTCTGGTGCTTCTCCTTATCTCCTCCTGCATCAGATCCGACCAAAGTCGTTCCCAATCTGGCAGTTTCTCTCTTCCATTTTATTGAGTCTTGGTAGCTATGCCAGCTCTTAGGAAGACCGAGGAGACCAAGAATCACCATGTCATCATCGGCTGTTGTGATCCCTACACTTCCAAGCTCATCCTTGCAGATGGTAAGATTGTTAAAATATGTAGAGATCGTGTCGCCGTTTTCACACTTGATTTTCCGAAGCTTTTCTTTTAGCGCCAACTTCCTCTGATTGCTACTATTCTGATATATATCCTTCAATGTTTTCCACATTGAAAATGGTGTCTTCTTCCCATGGAGACTTGAGACTATGTGGTCTCGAACTCCCTCTAGAAGGATTCTCCTTGCTCTAGCCACACATTTCTTCCATTCCGCCAATTCTGTAGCATTAGCTGCTGCCAGCTTGGGGAATTCTTGATCAATGAAGTCCTTTAGACCGTTGTCTTCTAATACTGCTTCCATGCAATCCTTCTAGGCTATATAATTCAAGCTGCCATCAAGGGCATACTCGAGTCTTAAATTGTTGAACGCCATTGGTGAAATTTGAGATGTGATAATATTTCGAATTCTATAATCAGGAACTTGAAACTTCGAACTTATCCCTTCTTTGTATACTGTTCCTCTCTTTGATCACCTTCGCTCTGATACCATGTAGTAATTCCCATTGTAGATCAACATATTATGTAATATACTAAAGCAAAATACAAGATCTACTTCTACAACAAACTTGCGGAAGCTTAATTCATTTTGAGCAAGATCAAATAGAACACATATAACTGTGAATGAGAAAGAAATCACACATGAACACAAAAGAATACTCTGGGAAAAGCCTTAGCTAAAAACCCCTGATCTTTGTAATATCATACAAGTGGAAATATGTCTGGATTACACAAAGCTTTAACTCACAAGCTATCCAACTATCAATACAATCCCTTAATACAAATCACAAACTGAATAGACACAACATATGCCTTCCCTCAGCCCTCCAAGCCTCTTATTTCCTTTCGCAGTTTCCCTTGGGGCCCAATGCTGCCACCTGTGTGAATTGGCTTCACCACACACTCATCAAACTCAAAAGTAACTGCGCAATCTCCAAGGAATGAATTCCTTCTGCCTGCAAGAGATATCCTCCATGGAATATTCTTGCAACTGATAGTACACTATCCCATCATCTGATTTCAACTAGTTTTGTGACTGAACTGACATGCATGAGTTATTTATGAGAGAATATTCAATTATCTGAAGTGCAGCAATTACATGCATGCATGCATTAACTAACTGAACTCACAATCACTTCCACAAACTGTTGGAACTAATCTAACTGGACTTAACTCAGAGAACTGAGCTAACTAATTAGAACTCAAAGTACAACTCATCCTGATCTCCTTTAATCAAGGAATAACTTCCTCGACCAATGGAGAAATTGTTGCATGTCTTCACATAGACTTCATGTTTGATTTCCTACAACTAATTAACTCAAGATGAATTAATTTATTATTTTACAAACATTTGCTAAGTTCAAATTCAAATTTTAATTCTCAATTTTAGTTTAGGGACTAACTAAAATTGAAATGTATCCCAAAATTCTATTTATAGCAATGATATTTTTAGCACTTCTATTTTTGGCATTTCTTGTTGCTATTTTCAACACTCAAGGATTTTTATGAGATAAATAATACAAATCGCTTATTATTCCTGAAGAGCAAGATTCTCTCCATTAAAATGGAGGAGAATGAGTTAGTCCCTACATTCATCTCTCAGATCAAGGAGCTGAGAAATAAGTTGGTTGATCTAGGGGAGAGAGTGTCGAACACTGATCTTGTCATGATTACCATGAATGGTATGACTGATGACTATAAGATGCTTATTACAGGTTTGAATGGGAGGGAGAAAGCCCCCAATTTTGACGAATTGATGGGGATCCCGATGCAAGAGGAAGAGAGGCAGATGACTATGAAACCCCAAAATTCAGACCTTGCATTAATGGCAAAGAAAAAACATTTCAGAGGGAAAGAGAGCGCAAGACAGAAAGGCGGAAGTACACCACAGAAAAAGCCACCTCAAGGTATGTCTTCGACTATAAATGATTCAGGGATCAAGTGTTTTTACTGTGGTAAATCTGGTCACATTACTAGGAATTACCATAAGAAGGAGCTTGATGAAAGTAAACATAAACATAAGAAGCATGTAGGGAACTTTGTTGATGAATATCAGAATCAAAATCTCAGACTGTTTATATCTGATTCTGCCTTCTTTGCTGAGAATGTAGAAATTCTCACTGTAGATCACCTGATAATGCAATGTAACTAAAGCAAAATACTTGATCTACTTCTACAAACAAACTTGCAGAAGCTTAATCGATTTTGAGCAAGATCAAATAGAACACATATAACAGATGAAGAAGAACTCAATCACACATGAACACAAAAGAATACTATGGGGAAAGCCTCAGCTAAAAACCCTGATCTCTATATTATCATACAAGTGGAAATATCTCAGGATTACACAAAGCTTTAGCTGACAAGCTATCCAGCTCTAAGTACAATCCCTCATTGCTTCTCATAGACCAAATAGACAACACATATGCCTTCCTTCAGTCCCCCAAGCCTCCTATTTCCTTGTGCAGTTTCTCCTGGGTCCTCAAGCTACCACCTGTGTGTAATTACCTCACACACTGCTCATTAACCTTTGAAATAACTGCGTAATCCTCAAGGAAAGAATTCCTTCTGCATGCAAGAGATATCTTCATGGGAAAATTCCTGCAACTGATAGTACACTGTCCCATCCTTTGATCTCAACTGGGTCTCTATCTGAACTGACATGCAAGAGTTATTTATGAGAGAATATTCAGTTATCTAAAGTACAATAGTTGCATACATGCATGCATTAACTAACTAAACTCACAATCAGTTCCACAAACTGTTGGAACTAATCTAACTGGACTTAACTCAGTTAATTGAGCTAACTAATTACAACTCAGTACAACTCGTCTTGATCTTCTCAATTAAGGGATAACTTCCTCAATCAAAGGTATAGCCGTTGCATGTATTCACATAGACTTCCTGTTTGATTTTCTCCATCTAATTAACTCAAGATGAATTAATCAATTATTTTACAAACAACTGCTGAGATCAAATTCAAATTTTAATTCTCAATTTTAATTTAGATACTAATTAAAATTGGAATGTATCCTGAAATGCTATCTATAACAATGCTGTTTTTAGCATTTCTTGTTGCTATTTTCAACACTCTCTCAACAAGAAAGGGATTATCTGTCACCCCAATCCTATCTCTGTGGAACTCAAATTTGCATTTTTGACAATGCCTTAGTCAAAATGTCTACATCAGCTCCTTGGTCAAAACATACTGCAACAACATGATCCTCTTCACCACACAGTCTCGAAGATGATGATACCAGATATTGATGTGCTTGGACCTATCATGAAATACTGGATTCTTAGAGAGTTTGATAGAACTCTGATTATCGCAATAGATCACAGTTGGATCCATCCTCTGATCAAACAACCCAACTAGAATTTTCTGCATCTAAATGTCCTCACATGCTGCCTGGCTTGCAGCCATGTATTCAGCCTATACTAAGCTATGTGCAACTGACCTCTGTTTCCTGCTGTACCAAGAAACTGCAACTGAACCAAGGTTGAAAATTCCTCCTAAAGTGCTCTTCCGATCTAATGGACTCCCTGCCCAATCTGCATCTGTGAAGCCCTAAAGCTTCACTCCCTCTGTTTGTCTGTACCATAATCCATACTGAGATGTGCCTCTGAGGTATCTTAGCACATGCTTAGCTACCTTCCAAAATAGTTTGGTAGGATGAACCATAGCTTTACTGAGCTGGTTCACCACAAAGCACAAATCTGGTCGTGTGTTCACTAAATAGATCAATGAACCCACAAGTTGTCGATACACAGTAGCAGCTACTACCTCACCTGAAGTAGCATCCTCCTTCCTCCAGTTACCTGCTAGAGGAGTCTGCATGGGATTGCACTTCTCCATGTGGAATCTCCTGAGTATCTCATTGGCATACTTGCCTTGAGACACAAACACTTCCCCATCCTTTTGCCACACTTCCATGCTTAGATAGTAGTGCATGAGACCCATGTCTTCCATCTTGAACTCTCTTGCAAGGTCCTCCTTGCAAGACTTGATCAACTGATCATCACCTGTCAAAATCAGATCATCGACATAAAGAACAATGATCAATGGCTTACCTTCTACCATGATGTGGTAAAGGTTCGCATCTGCTTCACTCTTGGTGAAGCCCAACCCGGTGAAATAGCTATCGATCTTCGTGTACCAAGCATGAGGTGCTTGCTTCAGCCTGTACAAAGCCCTCTTGAGTCGGCACACATGCGACTCACGACCGAAGGTTTCAAAACCTTCTGGCTGCTCAATGTACACCTCTTCCTCAATCTTCCCATTGAGGAACGTTGTCTTCACATCCATTTGATGGATATTCCAATCCATCTATGCTGATAGTGCCAACATCGATTTGATAGATGAGTATCTTGCTACTGGAGCAAAAGTCTCATCATAGTTGATCCCCTCGACCTAAGAGAAACCACGGGCAACAAATATTGTCTTATGTTTCTCCACACTACCATCAACAACTTGCTTTACCTTGTAAAGCCAACGAGAACTCACAACTGACTTGTTCTCTGGTCTTGGAATCACATCCCAAACATTGTTTCGAACTATGGAGTCATACTCCTCCACCATAGCATCAACCCAAATTGGCTATTGCACTACTTCCTCAAAGGAAGATGGTTCGGTCTCTACACACTCCCCAACAAGGGCCATGTGCCTAGTGTATTGCTAAGGTAACCTCCTCTGTCTGCGTTGAGAAGATGGCTGTCCCACATTTTCTCTCACATCTATCAACAATCTGTCAGCTTCCCTTGTGCGTTTCCACCCCTCTCTGGAAGACTCTGCATGAGTGGATGTCTCCACTCCTGGAACCTTTGCATGCGGCTGCTCTACATCAGTCCGAGGCTCCTCCTCCTTAGGAACCAAAATTTCCTCCTCTGCATGCAACTTGAGCTCCCTCTCAAGGGAAACTTGCATGGCCTTCTGCTCGTTGAACTTTAGATCTCTGCATACCACTGTCCTCTGACTGGTAGGCAAGAACACTTGATAGTTGTGGGGTATATCAGTACCCCACAAGTATCCCCAACTTAGCTATTGACTCAAGTTTCTTTTGGCCATCTTTGGTCACATGGAAAAATACTAATGAGCCAAAGATCCTGAAGTGACTCACATCTGTTCTCTTCCCAGAGAAAGCTTTCTCTGGTGTCTTCATCCCAAGTATGCAATGCGGGCTTCTATTCTGCAAGTATACTGTTGTATTGCATTCCTTAGCCCACAAATGAAGTGGTAGGCCTTGGTCATGCAGCATCGCCCGAGCTACTCCCACAATCGTTCTATTCTTCCTCTCGGCCACCCCATTCTGCTGTGGGTTATGGCGTGCCATCAACTCCCGTTTAATTCCTTCCACTGCACAGAAGTCTTTAAACCCTTGAGAGACATACTCTCCACCATTGTCACTTCTCAAGGCCATTATTTTCTTCCTTGATTCCTTCTCAACCAAAGTTTTGAACTCACAAAACTTGGAGAAGGTCTGATCCTTCTTCTACATGAAATAGATCCAACACTTACGAGAAAAATCATTAATGAAAATAACGTAGTACCTTTGTTTCATGGTGGATGCTATCGAGAATGGTCCACACACATCTCGGCTCGCCTGTCTCTTGCTGTCGCTGCAAGATCGCCTCAGCTCGACTGTCTCAATCATGAAAGGAATTTTTTACATACTTACCCAAGGTACAACCTTTGCATGTATCTACTTGCTCAATTTTACCTTTGGGAAGTTCAGTAGATATTTGCTGCATGATCTTCAAGGCCTCATGATGCAAGTGGCCCAATCTTCTATGCCATAACTTGCCAATATCTTGGCTTTGCACCAACTCTGCTTTGGAACTCAATGCAACATAATCATCTACCTCCAGCTTGTAGAGATTCTTTACTCGAATCCCAACCTCTTGGTCTGACCCATGGAGATGTGTCTTAGGAACGCCTTTCCTTTACTGAAGACTACATCACAGCCTTTGTCTTCCAACCTTGCGATGGACACCATGTTCTTCTTCAATCCAGGCACATACTTTACATTAGTCAGGGTGATAGGAGCTCCATGATCCCTCTGAAACACAACCGTGCCTTCACCTGAAACACAATACTTTCCATCATCGCCCATCTCTATGTGCATTTGGAGGTCCTTCTCCTCCAAGGTATTGAATAAACTCTTTTCGCCAATCATGTGGAATGAGGTTCCACTATCCAGGTACCAAACATAACCCATCATTGATGAAACCATGCATGCGATGAGGGTAAAATCCAATTCGAACTGTGAGGCCAGTGCCTCACCATCTGATCCTTTCGAGGATCCCTTCTTGGATTTCTTCTATGGACAATTTGCATAATGGCCCACCTCATGACAATTAAAGCATTGCACTTTAGATTTGTCAATCTTCTTCCCGCCATGAGAAGAACTCGATTTGGAATGGGAAGCCTTCCCTTTCCCTTTCCTCGCCTTACTTGTTAAGGCTAGATTTTCTTCATCATCATGCTTTGATGAAGAACCATTGCTGGTGCTTCTCCTGATCTCCTCCTGGATCAAATCCGACCATAGTCGTTCCCAATCTAATAGTTTCTCTCTTCCATTCAATGAGTCTAGGTAGCAATACCAACTCTTAGGAAGACCGAGGAGAGCAAGACTCACCATGTCATCATCGGCTGTCATGATTTCTACACTTCCAAGATCATCTCTGCAGGTGGTGAGCTTGTTCAGATTTGTAGAGATTGTGTCGCCCTTTTCACACTTGATTTTCCAAAGTCTGTCTTTCAGCGCCAGCTTCCTCTGATTGCCGCTGTTCTAATATAGATCCTTCAATGTCTTCCACATTGAAAACGGTGTCTCCTTCCCATGGAGACTCGAGACAATATGGTCTTGAACTCCCTCCAAAATAATCCTCCTCACTCTTTCCACACATTTCTTCCATTCCGCCAATTCTTGGACATTAGCTGCTGCTAGCTTGGGGACTTCTTGATCAATGAAGTCCTTCAACCCATTGTCCTCTAATATCGCTTCCATGCGATCCTTCCAGGCTATGTAATTTGAGTTTCCATCTAGGGCATACTCGAGTCTCAAGCCATTGAACGCCATTGGTGAATTTTGAGATGTGATAAGAAATCGATTTTGTACCTACAATCAAGAACTTCAAAACTTTAAACTTCTCCCTTCACAGTATACTTTTCTTTGCTTTGATCACATTTTCTCTCATACCATGTAGAAATTCTTACTGTAGATCACCTGATAATGCAATGTAACTAAAGAAAAATACTTGATCTACTTCTATAAACAAACTTGCAGAAGATTAATTGATTTTTAGCAAGATCAAATAGAACACATATAACAGATGAAGAAGAAATCAATCACACATGAAAACAGAAGAATAATCTGGGGAAAGCCTCAACTAAAAACCCCGATATCTGTATTATCTTACGAGTGGAAATATCTCAGGATTACATAAAGCTTTAGCTCACAACCTATCCAGCTCTTAGTGCAATCACTCACTGCTGCTCATAGACAGAATAAACAACACATATGCCTTCCTTCAGTCCTCCAAGCCTCCTATTTCCTTGTACAATTTCTCTTGGGTCCTCAAGCTACCACTTGTGTGTAATTACCTCACACACTGCTCACTAACCTCTGAAATAACTGCGCAATCCTCAAGGAAACAATTCCTTCTACATGCAAGAGATATCCTCATGGGAATATTCCTGCAATTGATAGTACACTGTCCCATCCTTTGATCTCAACTGGGTCTCTATTTGAACTGACATGCATGAGTTATTTATGAGAGAATATTCAGTTATCTGAAGTACACTAGTTGCATGCATGCATGCAT